>JABUQX010082410.1:0-68942 GCA_015478945.1 Trachelipus rathkii | reverse complement strand
CCCGTCATGCTTTTTCTTCCATCAAAGATCATGAAATTGAGTATTTTCTAATATATATATAGCAGAATAATAATGAATGGCATGTTGTTCCTCTTCTGGTCTAAATCCACAATGTTGTCCTTTTACATATTAGATATATATAATATTATATTAATATATATATATATATATATATTTATTCTACCACACTTGAGAGTAGTAGATTATTCTACCACTCTTGTGAGTAAACTAACTTAATATTGGCATGTGTACAGCAAGGATAATTTTACCTCTTAATGATAAGTATTGTTGCAATCACTTACTATCCTCTCATCTATCGATAAATTAATAAGAGTGTTGTGAGTGTTTCATAGAAGTTTTATTTATGATATAGATTTTTATAGTAAATGTACTAATATATTTTATGAATTAATATATTATATATTAATAATAATTAATAATAAGTATTTTAAATATGGGTAAGATAAGGATACGCAATATACTCTGAGGAATAATAATAAATTTCACCATATAGTATTTAATTTAATTCGGGATACCGTTTTAGATCAATACCTAATGTGATTTCATTATATACATCATAAGATCTGGATAAGTAGTAATAATATGTATTACTTAGTCCTATATGAAATTTAAAATAAATAAGACAATATATAATCATAACAATTGAAAAATACGAAAAATAAGAATAAATAAAAATATGAGGGTAAATAAGGTGGACTAGTATAAGTAATACTTGATTACACGTTTAAAGTAACAATTATTTGAGCACAATGTCATAGGAACTTTTGTACAAACGGGTACGTTTAAAAGTAGAGAAAGATGTAAGAAGAGAGAAAGATTATTTGAAGTAAGAAGAGAGTGTGAGAGAGAGTAGAGAGTAGAGGATTGGAGGGGGCACACTTCACAAGTAAATAGGAGAATCAAAAGATGATAGGGATGTGGACGGAGAGAAGAGAGAATAGAAAGAAGGGAAGAGAAAGATAAGAGAGAGAGAACTGAATATGATAAGTAATAATAAATAGTTCGTTAGTTACATAAATATAGAGTGAAAATAACTATTAATACTGACATTATACTGAATAATAATAGTAATAACAATCATAATATTAATAATAAAAAAAATTATGGTTAAAAGGGGCCTTAAAAAATTAAACTTTCTCGAAAACTAATGAGCAATTCTTGGAATTATAAATGTATTATATAAGATAGTGAGATCGGATAGATATTATGGTTGTTTATAAGTCGATGTATAATAATTTGAGGAAATCAATAGTTATATACCTATAGGAGGGGGGGAGGTTGAAATTTAGTAAATTATATAAATAAGGATTAGGATAGAATGTAGAGGAAATTGTAGGTTGAGAGGGTTTTATTAACACTGTTTATTGTAAGAGGGTGATATTACAATAGGATTAGAGCTGAGATTATTGGCAGAAGAGATGTCAGAACCAAAGCATTTGGAATACAAATCATATAAAACGAAAGAGGTATGATACTTATAAGTGGAGGTAGTGGATATCTAGATTGGAAGGTAGTGATTCTGTCTGGTGAAATGCATAGATAAGGTGAGCATTGTAGAAAGAATTTGCACAGGCGTTAATGAATTCTAAGCTTTAGTATAATTATGTGAAGGTCTTGTTTATGGCACAAGCCTAGCAGAGCCTTGCAGTCTGTCTCACGTTAAAGTTTAATCAGAGACATAATCTGGAATTATCACTAACGTGGGTTGTTATCAAAATCTTTCAAATGTGAGACAAATTCGATCACATCAATATGAGTAGAAAACAGGAATCAATATATATGTTTGATGTTGACATTGCACCAAATTGATAATTAATAGAAACAAGATTAGGAATTATAGATGGTGTGAAGGACGAAATTCGTGAGAAAAAAGGGATACTGTATGAGAGTTACTGACTGATAAGTTTGGTAGTAACACTTTAGGTTGTAAGTGAGGGGTTTTAGTCTAATATATGCCAAAGAAAGATATTCATGTAATTTTTGAAGCGAATCAAGATAAGGCTACACAAACAGTAGGGAGAGAGAGGAAAAATTAGTTTAATGACTAAAAAAAAGGAATTCAGAGTAAGACTCATTTGTGAAATGAATATAGCAAGTTGAGCTCAATTCCTGCGTAAGTTCCACAGATGGAGATAAAGATAATGTGTAATGTGAGTAAGAAATTGATGGGTGTAAAAGCAGATACGAAAGCTAAATGGACCATAAATTCGGCATAGCACAATGCCTGTCAAGAGGTTAGGACCGATAATATCTGAGTTATAAGGGCCATATATGAAAGATTGTGAGTGGTGACACTTATGGAGCTGTCTCAGAAAGAGGGAGGGCATATATTATGTTTCAATCCTGAGTACATAGGTGAATTGGAGTGGATTATTAGTAGGTCAGAGTTTATTTAATTAGTTTAAAAAAAAATTGAGGTATCAGATTGGGATTTTATATATTGAAAAAGATTAAACCAGGTTACTAAAATAAAATATTAAGTTATAACATTTAGGGGATTGTAATTCGGCTAAAACTAGTTGTCGATAATGGGAGGTTGATTTCTCGGTGAAATGAAATTCTTTACTAAGGTAGGGCCAGAGGGGATAAGCCCAAGGGCATTGCCATCGAGTTTGGAGGTAATATTGATTATTGAGTTTATATTTATATATACTATAATACATTATAATTATATATATAATATATTAATATAAATATTATATATAAAATATATAATATATAATAATATATATCAACATATTTATATATAATATATTCTATTAAATTAATAAATATATTATCCAAAAAATAGGTTCTAGGTATATATATTACCTATAAAATATATATATCATAATATATATCATAATAGAATGCTCAAATATAGTATTTATATATAAGAGAAATATAAATTACATATTAGCAAATAATATTTATGAAGAAATATTTTTTTTCGAGGATACCTCGATCCAAAATAATACGAACACTGCCAACAAAACTCCATACATTGGTGATACAATAAAAGATGGGTCGTAATCTCAACTTTATTGCCATAACGTTCAAGATATATATACAAATCCATTCCTCAGTAGACGCTAAAATATAAAATAAAAACTAAATATAAATATTAAATATAAGTATCTATCACGTAACCAATAACTGAAGTATGAAAGTCTATATAAGTGATAGATTAATAAAGTAACCAAAACATAAAATAATTTAAAATACTAGGATAATATAAGAAATGAAAAATACTCATTTTACCTAACATGACTAAGAAAGTGTCATAAAATAAATAGTATCAGTTTATTAGTCTTTAAAACTAAGACTAAGAAATAAATATTTTATTAGTCCGCAAAATTAAGATTAAGAAATAAATAGTCTTTTATTCTTCAAATTGATTAATAGTAGTCATTCAAGCTCTTGACCAAGTTAACACAAGTAACGCATTTGAGATATTATACAACCAACTAATCATCGAGACATAGTTTAATCTTTTATCTTTCTGTATATTCGTCTTGCTTTCTCTCGCTATAGATCTTCGTATAAGATATTGTTTGGTGGTGTTAACATGTAGTTATATGTCATGTTATATTGATGCGAAGTGATTGACAATTTTCTCGTTATTATTGTGATATTTCATATTAATGGTGTGTAATTAATTTAGTAAATGTAATTAGAGTACTTTGATTTTATTGTATTAATTTTCCATTCTTATAATTCATGACATTCCTATTGACTGCAATTTTTTTTAATTGCATTTACTAGTCTATTAAGTATGTAGTTTTTCACCAAGAGATTTTATTCTATGTTCAGTAATTCGTTGACTCCGTCATTCCTTACCTTTTGGATGTTTATATTTTTTGTATATTTTTAAAAATTCAGACATGAGAGGTATTATTACCATATATATCACTTTTCAAATATTATGAATAAGGATAATTTTTATTCTCATTATATATATTTCATATTTTAAAGATCATACTTGATGAGCAAATTGGAATTTGTATATATCCTATTCGTGAAACGTTAATAAGAATTAAGTAGTTTTGGGAAAAGATGATTGAACGTAAATCTTGAGTAATATCCATACCCTGGTATGGGAGTTTTGTTGGCAGCTGTTTCGCCTTATATATATATATATTGTATATAATGGTCTAAAAGAAAATTTTCTATTGGTTCTAACTAAGCTCCACTCTCGTATATTAAGGGTTAGGGCTAGTTTATCTTGGCTATCAACTTTGTACTACTATATAGTTGACACTTATGCTTATTTATCTTATATAATTATACATTTACCAATATTATATATATAGTATGCAGAAAATATAGAATGTGTTTTTGAATGCTCTCGGTTGTTAGTTTATATTTTTTTATTTGTTCTTCTTTGCTCTACTGAACAATTCTTTCTGGGGGTATCTGAACCAGAGACCCTGTACACATTTGTGATCATTTGCCTTCCTACTCTCAATTTTTGTAGGTTTTTATTTATTGTCTATTTCTTCAGGTAATCGCTATGTAATTCTCTCAAGCTGTAAATGGGGAAAATATCTTCTTCACAGCCAATGCTGACTATGATTCCTCTAACTTCAACATTCTGAGTCGTCTGTATATCACCTCTTCATTTATACGCTCCTACCCCTTCACTCTCAATAGGTGTTCCTCCATGTACTGTTATGCATGTATAGTACTTTTGGATCATGGATGCAATGGCCTCACTGAGAGAAATTATCTTTATAGAAATCGTTAGTGATGGCTTGTGGTTCAGGATGTGTTTGCTCTTTAACCCATACGAGATTTTGAGGGAGTGTGCTCTCCCGGTGCGACACCCACCCCTCGGTTCATAAACTATATTTCCTTCAGTCCACATACTAACAATTTCCTCAATGTTGGAAGCTAAAGTGATGTCAAACTTTCTAAAAAAGGGAAGGCCGCTCTTGATCTTTTACTGACTATCGCTCTATAGCTCTCACTTTTGTTCCTATCAAAGATCTTTATGTACCTTTTCTCAACTCTCATTTCTTCAATCATCTGGAAATTTGCAAGTTCATATTCTATTCGATCGACCAGTACAGCTGTTTCGCGCTTGAGGTCTACTAGAGATAAGTTTCCTATTCTATTGATGTTTATGGTTTTCCCGAGAGCCTGGAGTAACTACGGGTGAGACGTAGTGGCGTGGTGGCTATGAAGATGCCGCGAAAGCATTTTGACGGAGGCCGTGCACGCTCAAATGATTGGGCTCTCCAAGCTCCTACTTTGGGTTTTGATTCTCTTCTCTTATTTGCTTGACTAGGTCTAGCCCTTCCAAATATCAAATCACACATATGTAAACTAGCTGGTGTTGATAGCGCGACTTCTTCTATCTATCTCTGTCAAGAGTGGGTGTTCCTTAGCTATGACGGGTCTGTAACTTTTAGTCTCTCTATTTACTTAATTACACTTATATTTTCAGCAGACTTCTATCCTACGTGCATCATCTTAACTTCTAATTGTGTTACGGATAAAGCTTATAGTTCATCGCATTGATCTGCAGATTATTCCGACATATGCTTCGGACCTCTTGCTCATTCTATAATTAGTACACAAGGTTATGCACTCCAATTTTTGTTTAATTATTCTTAATTAATTGACCTTTCTCGTGGTTTTATAAATCTTTCACGTCAATGCTATTTTACTAAACTGTCCCTAGAAATTCTAGATTAGATAATTGTCCTTAGGGGTGAGTCAGACTTCAACACATCTGAGAGAGAGAGAAATTATATTAAAAACATTGCTTATTAAAAACGCAATAAACTGCTAGTCAAATCTCCTTTCTATAAACGCCACGTCTAACTTTGTCTATAGTGCCCAATGTTTTCGACGGGTGGATTCTCTTAACAGTCGTGGCTCTTACACGTGTTTGTGGACAATATAAAACATTCGATTCTCATATTGGTACACTTAGATTTGCAAACATATACGTCAAAAAATAAAATAGTCTTTGGGATAGCGTGCGTGTAGGAGACGTTTTACGCATACATTCTCGTACACCTGTTAATATACTCTTATATTCGGGTCTAGTGAATAGAGAAAGATTCAGTTAAAATAGGATTAAGGTAAGAAGTATAATAGCTTACTGCTCTAGATAAGTAGAGACACAGACGCCGGGGAGAAACGCCGGGTTAACTGTCGGCCGCAGATTATTCAGTGCACTAAAGAATATAGGGTTGAGATATTAGAGTAGCTAAGACTTTCACTATTCTTTAATAGAGATCAAGGATGACGATAGATGTTCTATAAGATCTTAGCACTACAAACAATTGAATTATCTCACGAGTCTAATTAGAGAACCGGTAGTTAGGATAATCAAGAGGTCGTTATATCGCTCTTGTTATTATAGAAAATCAAAGGTATTGACAGTGTGCTGATTTGGCAAACAGTAAGATGGGAAATGTGATTTGAGGTGCATGGGGAGAACAGAGGGTAGGAGTATAGTGTTGTGAACTGTAGGGGGTGCGCTGAGGGGTGTTTAGCACGTAGCAAGCACACTCCCTGCAAAACTAGGGAGGTAACGCCATCTTCGGGCCCCACGCCTTTCTGAACCGTTCAAATAGACTTTATCATAGGAAGACCCATCGTTACATGATGAAATGATAAATCTAATCTGACAAGGTGCTAGGTACACCTTGGAGGAAGCGAGTGGATATGACCAAATAATTGTCGTATGGTTGTTGTGGTTTAAGAGGGTATAAATTAGCAGGCGAAGAACTTATGTTGCGAAAATGATCGTGCCATTTCTAGTTAGAAGAACTTAGCAACAGAAAACCATCAGATCGACGAAGAGAGGAAGTGTGCGGTATACTAGAAGTTGTTAAGACTAGATTGTTTGTCGAGGTGCTGAGATGTACAGAGAAGACTATATTGTCAAGTTTAGGTAAACGTTGATATAGTAATTACTGTAATGCTTAAATTTAAGTACACATATATATATAATATAATATATCAGCTAATATGTATATAAATTTTTTTGTTATAATAATATTTATACTTGAGATATTCATAAATAATAAAATTAACATTGATTATAGTACTATAAGAGATACTGCTGAAAAATATAGTTAATACAATATATATTTACCTATTTTTCTGTATATACGCATATTATTAAAAATTTTCACATGTTCTAAATATTATATTATTCTATTATTTCATTATTACTAATTTTTTCTTTGTCTTTTTTTTCTATTGTTCATTTCTTTTTATTGCCATTCTATAATTATAATATAATTCGTTGAATTTTCCATTTTTTCTCAGGTATTTCAATAATATATTTCTTTACTTGCCTTATTTTTCGTTTTTTCTTTCATCTTTTTTTGCGGTGCCATTCTAATATTAATACTTTAAATGCTCATCATGAGACGGACACGTTGATCGGGAATGCTTACACAGTCTTCAGCATGTTATATGAAGCATTCAGAATTAACTTCTGTTGCAAAAATGACCCGGGAGGTTAAGCATTATCTTTAACAAAGTTGTAACATTGTTGTTACTAAACAGGATGATGAAATGCAGCTGCTTTGTGGTGAAGCCCCATCGATTTGGAATAACAAAATAAAAACATAAGATAAATCTATATTAATAGACTACAAACTTAATAAATGTGAATACAAACTATTGTAAATGATGAGAGTTATACCCATAGTTTGAAGGATGTAAATGGATATTAGAGAGTTTATTGTCTAATTGAAATGAAACATGAGGGGATAAAAGTGCGAGAACGGGCCTCTTACCGACGCACGCGCCAAATTGTTTGTACAGTTTTATGCCAGGGTAAGGGCGTCCTAAATTCTGGATGCACTTTTATTAGATTCATGCGCATAGTTGAGCAAAATATGCATCGCAATTTCTTTAAAGAATATTCAGTACAAATAATAACACCTACTTACTAAAGACATGCATAAAAATATCGACTCTTTACACATTCGACAAGAATCTTATTTTGCAGTTTTGTTTGTCGTTTTTTTACTTGTCAAGTTTTTTCTTTGCTTACGAAAAACGTAAGAACATTGCTATTATTGTTATTTTTGTTTACTGGGCTTCAATATGGTTTTCAATTCTTGTGGCAAAATGGTACAAGAGAAAGCACATGGAATTGTTGTACATTGGATACGATCGTGTTTTCAGAATATATGGCGGGGCGTTAAGACCATCTTTTAAATTGATGAATGTTTCCCATTGTATTATATTATGTTGTTTGAGATTTGAAATCAGGTGTTTGATATTAATGATATATAGGTCGCAGAAGGTTTGTTACGCTCTCTTATCGTTTTGGTATTTATTCAAGTATATTCTGGACTCGGACACATATACGTTAAACATTACATTCTCGTCTCTATATGCTTAATCTGTTTTTCTGCGGTCGGACACAAGTCATAATGAATTTGTAAGTAACAGATCCTCAACCTTATTCTCTCGAGTCTAATAGACAATGATTGGTTAATTGTTTATTAGTTGTCACAAGGTCAAAACTTGTTCCGCCCTATTAGTTTAGGTACTGTACCTATCTATAAATTCAGTCAATGTGTTAGTGAAACACACAACGCAGCAATTGCGAGAAAGACTACTTCAATTACCAACATAAATCACAATGCATGACAGAGGGCCCACAATAACTCACGACAATCTGACGTTACTCAGGGTACCGGTAATTACTCACAATACTCTTTTCATGAAAAACATGTTCATTATCAAAAATTTACCTACTAAATATTAACAGTTTATAGACAAGCATGAATCTGTTAATATATATTGATAACCATGAGGCATTCTATGAAATTGATTTTCAGAGATATTCCTCTTTTTCTTAATGTTATCAATTGATTGTCCTTGGAAAGTAGGTTATTTCGGGTTTTGGATAATTTTTTTTGTTATTGGTCTATTGAGTCATAATAATTTATAGTTTTTTCTATATATGATTGTTTATTGTCGTTTTAAGGGTATAGGAGAATTTAAAATAATATGTAAGAGAATTGCAAAGTATTAAGAAGTTTATAATAATTTTTATTCGTATGCTTGTTAATAGATAAAGTTTTACGTTTAACATATATAGATTCTTTTAATAAATATATTAGATTACTGCATGGTAATGTAAAGAGAAAAAGAAAGAAACAATCAATTAACCATTGTTTGTTTATCTTAATCCCTAATAAGTCTTAATTTATTGTCCCCACTCTTGAGCAATGCTGGAGCGCATCTTGATTGCAGGTTAAACTTCACTATGAAAACTGTATATAAAATTGTAAAAGTTTGTTTGCATGATGCTCTCATGCAACCCACTACTTCCTGCTCTTTTGCATTCCTCTTATGAATACGATCTATTAACTATTCTAAGGTCAGTTATCGATTCAAATAAAATATGCGTTAAATCTATATTGTCATATTTCGTTTAAAATAATTGCGTATACTCCGGTGATAAAACTCACCACGACGATATAAATTAGAGAACTTTTGATCTAATTTTAAAATCGTTAATTGATTTTAATGTTATCATGCGCTATATAACTAGTATTACTTTACGATTGTCTTAGTCGCACCATAATGTAGTAGCGTGACTGCAGTCGATAACAGCTGATTCCCAATTGTTTTGTAAACAAAGTAAACTTGAACAAAAAATTTCGCCGGTCGGCTCGTAAGCTCAGACTGTTAATATTCAATTTAACGATCTGTTCCGGCACTATTGAAAAGTTCCTATTATCAAGAAGTCATCTTAAGAATTAATTCCTTCACGTCGAGCATGTATAACAACGTTGCGGGACATCCGGGAATTCATAAACAAATTATCTTCAACCTATCTTTTGTGTCTTATTCTTTTTTAAATTTTCATTTAAACTTAATTAAATGTCATTTTTATAAAAAAATTACTAATCCTGATCATTTTTATCTGCAACAACTAGCCTGATAGGCATCTCGCACAGATCTTGCTTGAACACTTTGATACGCAAGGGTATTTCTAAATCACTATTTTGGTGGGGAAAAAAATGAACTTCATGTATTTGACCCCATACCAAGACAAAATTAATTTGTGTTTAAGTCTTCCGCGGCTCTATCAAATCTCTCAAAGTACATGGCGTAGCCTTGTGTAAGATTCATACCGCATGTAAGTTACATACCCACAGTAATGTTATGAAAACAAGTTTACGTCAAGCATAGGGCCTGAAAAGCATTTTTCAAAAATGAGGCATAGGATATCATGAAGATGATACCATTAAATTCATTATTATAAAATCCAACAAGCTCAAATAACTATATTATATATACGCCCTATATACAATTAAACACAAAAAAAACTTATGTACAGTTATTATATATATAATATATATATATATAATATTATATATATATATATATATATATATATAATATATATATATATATATATATATATATAGTATATATATATATATATATATAATATATATATAATATATATATATATATTATACGTATATATATATATATGCAATAAGATACCAAAGATCCAATTTTTACAACTGCTCGTAAGCCAGGTGACAGTAGTTAAAAGAACATACAATGAGTCTTCTTGAATATTTAGCTATCTCATATATTGTAAGTAAATGATATCTGATCAGCTCTATAGATAATTCTCGAATACTGCTGATCTCAATTTACTGTATGAAGGTGGTAAGCAATATCATCATCTCAACAAAAAAAAAAAAAAAATTCTACTAGAAATAAGATACCTTTGGTTTGAAGATGGACCAACAAGTTTATTGAGTCCCTGCTCTTGCAGTATTGGTGGGAAATGCTGGTTTCCCAATGCAATTAATTTAAATTATTTTCTGATATCTAAAATGCCTAAAGCAGCTCTTTTCTAATTTATGTCAATATTTTTGGGGAAGAATTTTCCCTCAAAAACTCACTTGTTTCACGTGCTCTCGATCTTTCGCTACTTTGGGGTGTCCCAGTGTTGCTAGAAAAATACAGGATCTCCCCTTTTACTAGCCATAATTTTTGACTTCGCAGTATTCTCTTTCAGTGAATGATTTTCCATATGGTTTATGAATTTGGCGTTGTAGAATTAAAATGTTTTTTTGGTGAACTAACCTAGTTTTATTTTCTTGTGGCAAATTTTTAATAATATTGAAAGAATTTTGTAACATTTTCCTCATAGATCAAAAAAATCTTTACGAATGATGACATTTTAAAACAATTTTGGGAAAGTTATTATTTAATAAAATCGTACTCATTCTTTATCAAAATCTGTTTATATATAATATTATATATATATATATATATTATATATATATATATATATATATAATATGATATATAGTATAATAATAATAATATATATAATATATATATATACGTATATATATATATATAGTTAAGTATTTAATATAACTATATATATTATATCTTTCTTTCTTCTTCTTTTTCACCTTCCTCTTTGCCCCCAGATTGGGGGTAAGGGCTGTTACATAGCAATCGGAAAAAGAAAGCTTGTAGGAGAACATGAAAAATCGTCGAAAGAAGCCCAGCGCTACCGCCCTCCTGTACCATTAATTAGTGAAGAGCTCGTCAAGACAGAAAATCCACCCGTATGAGCAATCATAGGATCCGTGCGCGACGGCCCTCACTATGGTAGAATCGTCAATGTAAAGGGTTCATCCTCCTGGCCCAGGTTGGCTCACAACCTGCCCCCAATAACCAACCCGCCAATTCTCTCTATCATGCAACCTTTATTTCTCGCCTCAGCCAAACTCTCACTAATTTTTCTCTCCTTCAGACATTGTTCACCGACTCAATCCACTTTCTCTTCGTCTTCCCAGCCGGTCGGTTCCCAACACACTCTCCTCACTATAGCATCCGCTAAACCAATACTGACTTCGATTCATCCTTTCCACCATGAACCATAGACCAATCTCACACGATACTTTTCAGTTTATTCTCTCATTTACCCTTTCTTCAATTGTACCCAACCACTCTCTACATACGTTAATTCCTCTCAACTTTATTAATTCTTTTCACACTAGCGATGCCCCTAAGATTGGTCCATGCCTGAACACATGAAAAGCTTTAGAGTCTCATACTTCTTATTCCAGACCAATAGTCTCACTACTATACAATAACACGGTAACAACATACCCTGATGTAAGACCCTACCTAGCGCACTCAACGACTTAGTCCCTTTACATTGCACACATACGATTTAATTGCACAGCCACCTTCCCTGCCATTCACGAACTTTCCTACTACCTCTGTGCATCATCCCGTTCCTCCCTTCTCGTCCCAACCACATACCCTAAATATTCTAAAGCTCAGACAGTACTTGCTCGAAAAAAAGCTTGCTCATACATCTAACATAGACTCTGCCACACTGGAGGACTGTCTCTCACTCACATCGACACCATAACCTTTACTCTTCTTATGTTTACTGTTCAAACCCTCCTTTACATCACCCTGCCAAATCTTTTCCACCAATCCTCTCAGAACTCTCTTCAGCAATGACTTCGCCACGACAGAACCAGAAATCATCCGCATACCAATAGGTATGGGCACCTCCAACTCCTCATCCCATTAGGAAATCTCCATCTTCCTAACACCAT
Source organism: Trachelipus rathkii (assembly GCA_015478945.1). Taxonomy (NCBI): domain Eukaryota; kingdom Metazoa; phylum Arthropoda; class Malacostraca; order Isopoda; family Trachelipodidae; genus Trachelipus; species Trachelipus rathkii. Next base: position 56,337 of record JABUQX010082410.1, on the reverse strand, counting down.
TTCCTGCCATCCCCACTCCGAATTCTCTTTTCATAACCCCATCCATAAATACACAGTTGAATGAACGCAATAGGAGCACATAACACAACCCTGTCCTCATTCCGCCATTAATTCCTCAACGCAATAACATTGACAACATTGAAACCATTACTCTTACAACACGCTTCACTATCGTCATACATACTTTTGATTCTCATCAGAAGCTTACCACCTACACCATATATCATCTAAATCCTGCCAATAAGGCTTCTCCTATTAACTCTATCATAAACCTGCCTGTACAAATCCATAAAACCTAAATATATTTAATGTTCTTGCTTCTCGCCTCATTTTTCTCAATCATGTGTTTGCATGTAAAGATTTGATCCACACATCCGTCTACCACTTCCTAAACCGCATCCTTGGTTCTTACCACTCAATCATCCCTCAGTCAACTCGAGGGCACTCTGTTCCCGACCAAGAATAGACCAGCATATAACCTTTCCTGTACAACCACTCAATAACTTTATTCCCCCCCTATAATTTCTAACAGTTCCCGCCTTTTCTCCCTTACCGCCTTATACAAGCGGTACTAATTACCGCTCTCGCTCCCCAATCCTTGGAACTTAATCCCTCCATCAAAACGCTTTATTACAACATTTCCAAATCCATTTCAATCATACAATCTCTCGCCTTCCGCTCTTGGATCATTCAATCACTAGTAATTTTCATCATCTTATAATCCTGCAGATTTACCCATTGCTTCAAAAAACTTTACTCAACCCTACCGCATTAAACCGCTTCCTCTTGCTAATAATCTCCTCCCCAAAATACCTATTCCCTCTTGCCCCATCAAACCTTGCAACATCAAAACCATCACACATTCACTATACACTCATCTTTACTGTTAAGATTGTGCAGATTTTCGAAGTGTTCTTTTTCCACACTCCCCTTCACGAATCCAATGTTCATCAGTTTTACAAAAGCACCATCCTGATTCATTATTTTAAGAAGATTTCCTTTACTCTTTTTTTAACCTTCGTTCTTCCATACAGAAGAGCTTCCTATTTCCTTGGTAATCCCCATTCACCCTCCATGCAAACTGTTCATTTACCTCTTTTCTATTTCAACATATGCAACTTACATATTTCCGTATACCTTTCTTTCGAGACCTCATCACTGGCTTTTAGCACATTCAACCACGCATCTTTTTTACTTTAAGCAGCTTGCATCACATCTTCATTCCACCATCACTATTGACAATCTTACTTCGTATTTTAGCACATTCACCTACTTCTCTTATACTACTAACAAAGGCTTCCTATATTTGGGTCCAGGTTTGTTCAGTCTCCTCTTTTTCACATTCAATTGACTTATTTTCAAGTGTTCTCACATACTTTTTCATATAACCTTATTCACTTAACTACACACTCTTAATTCCCTCCATTTTCTTCCTTTTCTCTTTCCTCTCCATCCATGCTCCCACTAACTTTATCTTACATAAAACAACATGATGATGTGATTTTTCAATTCCCAACTCGCTTTACTGATTTCAAATCTATCACCTATTTCAACATCTTCTTCACCAACACAAAATCAATCATACTTTTCACTATTCGATACATCTCTACTTACACCAACTCTAGTATACTTTATTAAGATACTCTTTGGTTTAAAGAAAGTATTACTTACAACACATACCTCTCTCCTTCCCCAGAAATCAATTACCTTCTACCATTCTCATTTTCGTCCCGACACCCCAAATACACTGTATATACCATCTTTTTTTTGATCATTATATATTATATTATATATATATAATATATATATAATATTATTATATATATTATTATATTTATATGATATTATAAATATATATTACTATATCATATTATATAATATATATATATATATATATTATATATAATATATATATATATTATAATTATATATATATATATATATATATTATTATATAAAATATATATATGTAGTTATATAAAAATCCGAAATCTGCATTAATAGTCAATATTTAGGCCTAGAAGTGGTATTGGTAATTTAAAACATCTTTAATATACATAAAAGAGGTAATTTTATAAAACAAAAAAAAAAATTTTGTTTTAAAAAAACCGTTTTTTTGTCAAAAAAAAAAAACAAAATTTAAAAACCGTTTTTTTTTCCAACCCTATATATCATATATATATATTATATATATATAATAATTATATATATATATATTTATAATATTTATATATTATATATATATATTATTATATATATATTATATATATATATATATTATAATTTATATATTATAATTATTAATATTACTATATATATAATATATATATGGATTGGGTTATGATGAAAAAAATCAGAGGTGGGACATTAGATTGATTGTACCAAGGGATGTCTATATCTGGTGTTAGCAGTAATGGAGAATGAAAGAGAGTGCAGAGTACCCTATATTATATGCGGATGAATTTGGTTTTGTGTGGGCGAATCTTGAAAAAGTTTGAGAGGATTTGATAGAAGAGACTTGTCGACAGGGTGTGTAAAAGCGGAGGGGTTTGAAAAAGCTATACAATATAGAACAGCAGTAGGTTAAGGTTGATGGAGTGAGACACTAATTATGCTTCAGATGTAGTTGAGCAGCTGGAACAATGTCTAGAGGAAACTTAATATTAGGATATATCGGTGGATGAAAATAGGAACGGATGATTTGCAGAATGTAGTCGAGAAAGTGTGAAATAGGCAGAGAAGATGCGCTTGGATGACATTAAATCCTTAATAGTAAGGAATGTAAAAGGAATAAGTCCCATATAGAGTATGTGCTCTTGGTCTATATGACGGTATATTATTACTTGTGTTAAGGCTTTACAGTAGTAAGAACTATCGGTATGTAAATAAGAGGAATAAGATATAAAGTACAATGTGTTCAGATAGACTATCTTAGGGGGCGTGCTAGTGTAAGAAAATGTAAAATGAGGGAAATTGACGTAATAGAAGATGATATGTAGTTTGGTGGAAGAAAGGGTATATTGAGAGAATAAATGAAGTAGTTGAGATATGGTCTGGTCATGGGTAAAGGAATGGGTGATATGCGTTTTGGTTAAGCGATTTTGTATAGTGCTGTGAGGCAGCTGAGAAACGACAGGACTGAGAGGACCGTAAGAAAAGGTATTGAGTCAAGTAAAGGAATGCTGGAGTGTGTTTGAGAGGCGGAAGAAAGGTTGATAATGGAGTTGATGGCGGGGTTTTGTGAGGGTGGATACAGTTGTGGGGCCTGTTCAAGCGGATGACCACACATTGGCGAGATGCCATTGTGAGGGTCTGTCGCATTTCCGTGAAGTTCAGGGTGGATTTTGACTGCGACGAAGTTCTTCACTTAAAATTAGTATTTTAATAAAAGGGGAGGTAAGGCTGGGCTTTTTTATCGACTTGTGTCATTCAAAACAGATTTTTCTACTATTTTATCTGTTTCCAGTGCATGCTACGCACCTTAACCCAGTTCTTGCGGGCAGAGAAGAGTATTAGAAATCGATACTATTAATATAGTATATACTATATATAGTATATATATATATTATATTAATAATATTATATTATATATATTTATATATCTAATTATATATATTATATATATATATATATATTTATAATATATATATATATATAATTTATATATTAATTTTATTTTATAATAATTATATAATATATTAATATATATATATTATTTATATTATAATATAAATATATACTGTAATAATATATATATATATATATATATATATAATTATATATATACTTATAATTATATTTATATATATATATTAGTATTATATATTATATTATATATTATTTAATATATATATATTAGTTTATATATATATATATACAAAGGTGGCTTGTGAGGTCATTAACGCGATTTTAAGTACTCTATCATTGTAATTAAATTCGTTAATTTTTTCGTTTAACCTTTTAACGCTTTCGTAATTTTCGAAAAGAAGTAACGGTACTATTAACTAATTTAAAATAATTTTTCCTTCTAGAGCTTTTTATTTTTTTCTCTCGCCTGATTATCGAGTGTAAAAATATTTTAATTATCAAGATTTTAGAATTTGTATTATATAGATTCGATTTCGTTATATATACAAAACTTTTTGCCGTAAATAATTCCTCATAATCGATCCTTCTCTCTTCAATAGCTCATATAAATGTGTTATATTACTTTATCATACGCGTTAATTTTATCCACGTTTAGAAATGTTTTGACGTTATTTTCTTTTGCATGTTATTATCTCATTTTATATATAGTTGGTCGTATGAAGTGAAATTGAAAAGAGATAGTGTGACTTGTTTATGCCCGGTTCAATGTAGATCATTAAAAGTTCTTTCAGTTAGATTATTTGAACTTGCTTCTTTGTGACTTTTCTATGTAAAAAAATTATCTCCAGAAGACGTGCTGAACAGATCGTCTGTAATTTATAAAAAATCATTAACATATCTGTAGTAGTTTCAGCATAAGTTTGATTACACTCATTCTATTATTTACATATAATATACTACTCGATGGTGTCAGTGAAAGAATTTGTCCCAGTTTCTCAATTTGCTTTATTTATATACTCTCAGCCTTATCGTAATACAATATCAAACAGTCATAATCATTACTATCAAAGTGGAAGGTTTCATATTTTTGAACAGGAGCTTTTTCTACATTGTTCAATATCGTGCCCCCTTCGTTATTAGGGTTATAGCATTCAAGTCACGACTAATCCATGTCCTCCCAACAATTGGTTAATACAGATCCGGAGAAATTAGTAATGTGAAGGAAAGGCAGTTTGTTCAATTCTGTGTGTTTCTCAATCTCTTGTGTTATAATGGTGCAGACCACAATAGAGAAAATTCCCGCATAGTGCGTAAGTCCGTGGGACCAGGTGGGGTCAGATTACTATAGAGCTCTGTCCGTTCTTGGTACTATTATATGGACCAACCCAACGATCTGGGATTACAGTCGTTCAACCAACGCTCGCACTATTTGACATCTCAACCTGATTTGGAAGGGCTCCATCTTGCCTGCTCAGTATAAAAGTTCTACACTGCTTCATCCATCTAATAATTGGGATAAGATAGTCCATTGTTGTAACATATCGAGATACGTGCAGTAATACCCCTGTACGTTGCTCTGCGAAAGAAAGGTTCCGATTAGACTGGGTCTTAACGAGTTATGTGATTATATATTGGGAATTCAAGAATTTTATATATAATAAATTAATTATGTTAAACCTTTATTTATGTTTTGTTTGGAATCACGTTCAAGTTGATATTCTCTCATATCATAATGTTACTGTCTTCATGATGCTGATTTTTTTAGACCCAAGATACGAACATTATGGGCATTCACCTATATCTAGGGCATAAATATATGGTGGTGGGGACCCCAACCCAGCTATACGATCTAGATTCTAGAAGGTCATCGTCTCATGACACCTAACAACTAGCAACAGGCAGGTAACCGTAGTTAGCATTGTTTCTGCTGTGTCTTTAATAGATGTACATACTGCAACCTCGGTATGCACCGCAATTGATGTAAACGGTTTTCCTTATAACACCTTATCCACACTCCGTCGTTTTTGGGCACTCTTCAGTTCGTGACTTGACTCTACGATCTGGAAAATTTCTAAAGTATATTGAAGGAACGAGCGCCCTGATAACTGTCCACATTCCTTGTACAGCACTTTGGGCCGTCCTGTACTTTTTGCCTTACTTGACAAAGACATTCATCATTAGTTGCATTAAATTTTTGCCTTAATACCATTCGAGTGCTGAATGTTTTTGTTTTTTGCCACATGAGGATCACTTTGTAACCGTATAACTGCTCAGGACTCGCCATTGTCAGTATGGGGCTTCACGCACTAGAGATTAGACTACATCTAATGCGCGCATGCGTTCGAAACAACTATGTCACTATCAGGAACTCGTTCTGCGCATGTGCATATTCAAAACTATGCAACATACTCTTCACTTTGATGTATGATATGATATGGATATTGTGTATTATGCTGTGATATAATAATAAAGCATTGAAACTGGTAACTTTCTTTATATAACGGACACCCTGGTATTTGTAGCTATTAATTATTTAAGGTGTATTTACTGCTTTTGGAAGTATTCTTCGGCAGGCGGCAAAAGCATCTGCTAGGTCAAAGCCTATTTAATTTGTCTGATAAGCTTAATATCATCATTATTATTATTTGTAGGGGATTATTTATTATGTATCAAAGAAAATTTATCAATAATTTTACTATTCCTACTATTATTGTTGAATGTGACTTTAATACGTTAATTTACGATTAACTCACGTTAACTATCCGCTACATTCTTTATCTGAATAATAAACGCTGTTATGAATATAAATCGTCGTAATTTTTTCTCTGTATACGATGTAATATTAACGTACGTTATACTTATTCATATCTTAAACGGTGCTCACGCTTTGTAATATTATATAACTATACTATATAGACATATCATATCTTTACTATATATATATATACTACTATATATAGATCATTTATGATCTGATTGATAGTGTGCAACGTATAAACTAGTGATTATTGGTGATACTTTATATATAATATATATATTTATATAATATATAGATTTATAGTTGGTATATACTATATAGCATCAATATTATTTTATAATATGGGATATGTTTGAAACTAATAATGTATACTATTTAATAATATATTTATATATATTATAATATTCTAATGTTAGGATTATTATTTTTAATATCCAATTATTTTAAAAAATGCGACTTGTTTCTTATTTATTTATCACCTATAACTTTGATAACTATATATAATATTATATATTTATATATAATATAATATTAATAAATTTATAATATTTAATATATTTAATATACATATTATATTTTAAAATTATATATATTTATTAGTATATATATATAGTATTATATATATATTTATATATTATATATAATATATATATTAATTTATAATATATATATTATATATTTATATTATTTGATATATATGTTATATCTATTCTGAAAAGATAACTCAAATATTATATATCATATTATAATTATAAGTATAATCATTTACTTATAAAGATATATAACTATATATATATATATAAAATTTATATATATATATATAATATTATATATAATATTATATATTATATATATATATTACATATATATTATATAGTTATAAATATGATAATATATATATATATATATATATATAATATATACTATATAATATATAGATATAATTGATATTTAATATTATACTACTTATATTATATATATAATCATATATATTATATATAATATACTTATATAATATTTAATAATATATATATATATTATTAATATACAATAATATATTATTAATTTAATTATTATATATTAATATTAGATTACTAATTAATAATATATTAATTAATATTTAATAAATTAATTTATATATTATAATATAATATAATTATTATAAAATATTTATATTTTATAATATATTTATATTATAATATATACTATTATTTATATATATATATCATAGTATATATAAGAATATATATTATATAAATATTTAAATATTATTATTTATATATATAAATATATGTATGAATAATAATTATATATAATATTTAGTATATATTAATTTTATATATATTTAAATATATATATCAGTATACTATAACAAAAATGAATTTAAATAATTTAATTTATATTTGTCTTGTATAGTATATATAATTTATATTTTAATATACTTAATATTATATAATTTATAATTAATATATTTATAATATTATATTAAAGTATTATAGTATATTATAATTTAATTTATTATATTATATATTATTATAATTATATATATTATATATTATTTATAATTTATTTTATATAATTATTCATTTACACATGCAGATTTTATTTCATACTTAAAAAATGTCTATGCAGTATTCTTAATTATATCAGTTATAATTAAAATATAGATATATATTATTATAATATATTATTAATTAGAAGTTAAAAAACGGAGTTTCAAAGTAGGTTAATTATTTAATAATCAATCAATTATGTACAATTAATATATTATATATTATTATATTTATGACATGATATGTATTATTATTATTATTATTTGAATGTAAAATTTATATTATATATTATTATTATTAATTTAATTATTATTTCAAAGATTGTTTACTGGGATAACAGGTTGGCCCGTCATGTCGGATGCGCTAATGATTTACATTCACATATACAATATATATATATGAATATGAATAGTTATATGATACATAGTATGACTATAATACCTACTATATCACAATAAAGAACTATATATAGTGATATAATATATATATATAAATATTATAGTGTATATTTAGTATTAGTTATATATATATAAAAAGAATAATTTATATCTCACATTAAAATATTTACCTAATTTTAATCCTAGTTTTAAGAATTAATTTCTAAAGTCTGTATCTCGCTCGAAATAGAGAACATAGAATACAAAATCTTTGTTAAAATATACTCCTGCTAGATTTTGATCGGAGCTGCCATCGAATAGATGATAAACAGATAAAACTTTGTGTTGATTCCCGCACTAAGGCTGCCCAATGATGATAACATAGGTATAATATGAAATCGTAGAGTCACCTCCTGGTCTCTTTCATTCTACTTTGATTGGTAAAAATAAATTTAAAAATATGTTATAAAATTGTAGATGGCCTGATCCCATTATATAACATGGCATGATTATCTCAGCTTTTAGAATTCCCTGCCTTCGCTTGTTTAGATTTGGGTACATTAAATATATGGACGTTCTTACTACTTTTACAATCCTACAGTATACTAAGCTTTATATCATTAATATAATTATTTCCCTACTTACTATATGAGTAATATCTTATACATTTACCTAATTATTAACTGATAATATTATAAATTAAATAATATATTGCAATAATTATTAATAATTTATGATCGTATTAATTATAAAAACTCAATACTTAGTGATCTCATACTACATTAATTGTCATTATGGTATTAAATATATAACCTAATTAAACCAGGAGTTGGAATATTATAAATTAGTAGGCTACATTGTCTAACTTTTATATCAAAGATCATGCTTTAGATTAAATATTATATCTATAAGTATATATTAGTTTTCATTGAATTTGCACTAGAAATACTTCTGCAACATAATAGCAACATGAAATACTATTTTATTATTAGTTGTATGTTCCAATACTTAACGACGAAATTATTTCTCTGCAGCTATCATGCCAATAGACGTTGAATCACACTGAAACTGTGGCTTTTTAGTATAAAAGAAATTAAGGTCGATTATTTGTGTTTTGTAGGATCATTTGCTATTCTAAATATTTTAAAGACAAGTTGTTAAATTGTATATATTAGGATATTAAGTAAAACATTCTTCTACCAAAGGTTTAATTAATCCTATATATAATACATTATACCTTTAAATCTAAGTGAGAAGTATTGTACCAGGTTCGGCGACACCAAAAGAATTCTTATCAGTGTTCTTATCAGTGTTTACTGATAAGAACACGTGTTTTACTGATAAGAACCCGTGTTTTTACTGAAAAGATAATGTTTTTTTTATGTTATTTCGTAATTATTTTTATTGTTAACTCAATGGAAGGTTTACTCTATTTGAAAGAAATAAATTTATCTAACAATAATGTTACGTGGATTCATCCTGGAGCTTTTAGAAACTTGGAAATGGTTGAGGAACTTAACTTAGAGGGTAATAACATTGTAGATGCAGCGTTGGCAGTCATGGCAGCTAGAGAACTTAGATCTTTGAAAAATTTCAACATGGGTAACAACAAAATTAGAAAACTTGGTAGAGCCACTTTTGTTGATATGCCAAATTTGGAAATAGTGATTCTTTCCAATAACTTAATAGAACTAATTGACAGAGAAGCAATGTACAAACTACCTAATTTAAAGAAATTAGATTTAGGTAAAAATAATATATATCACTTTGAAGCTAACGTTTTTACAGATGTTCCAAGTCTTGAATTTTTGATACTAGGAAATAATAATCTTTCGTTTATAGAAGATTTGAAATATGTTTATAGAAGTTTACCAAATCTTAAAAGTCTTGACTTGAGTTCTAATCATATAAGAGGGGGTAGTGGCAATTCCTTAGGGGGACATTCTAAACTAGAGTCATTAATTCTAAATCAAAATTTCATTACTGAAATTGATAAAAATTTATTTAGGAGTCTCCCGAATTTGAGGGAGCTTCACTTGAGCCAAAATCATATAAAAAGACATAATGAAAATCGAATTTGGGATTTGCCAAAGTTACAACTTCTTGATTTGTCTTATAACGACATAACAAATATTGACGGAAACTTTTTTGCAGGACTTCCCTTATTAACTGACTTAATTCTTAATTATAATCTTATTTCTGAAATATCTACGAAAGCTTTTTATGAAACTAGTCAACTTAAAAGTCTAAATATTTCCAATAATAAAATTAAAAAAATACATCCAAAAACTTTTCAGCAAATTCCGGATTTATATGAGTTAGATTTGAATAATAATGAACTTCCGTCTCTAGAGGAAGGTTTACTCGATGGGCTTTCGTCTTTGGAACGACTTCATACCTCCAAAAATCAAATTAGGAGCGTCAATGCAAGAGCGTTCACAGACACAGTAAAACTAAAATACTGGGATATGTCTTACAATTTATTGGAACACATTCCATCGGATGCTATGATTACATTAACGTCCTTACATAGGCTTAATTTTAAGAACAATGGTATTAGATCTGTACACAGAGGTTCTTTTAATCAATTGCGCGTTATGGAAACGATGGATTTATCTCATAATCATATACAAACACTGGATAGAATGGCTTTTACTGATATGAATGTCCTACGAGATTTAGACTTGAGCGTGAATTACATTCAAAACTTACCGTCCAATATATTTGCCAATATGAACTTAATAGAAAAACTAAACATAAGCAACAATTTTATCACTACAATCGGGAATGACGCTCTAAGAAATGTCCAACGACTTCGTATCCTAGATTTAACAAATAATTCGTTAACTTCAATAGGTCATACAATTCAAGATATGACGTCACTGCAAGGCCTATTTTTAAGTCATAATTATATCAATAAATTAACAAATGATACATTTATAAACTTACCTACGCTAAATGTCCTTATCTTCAACAACAATGGTCTACAAACGTTTGATGTTGGAACATTTTATAATTTAACGTCTCTAATGTTTCTGGATTTGTCAGACAATAATTTGGTAGAAATAAATGCTTATTCATTTTCTTCATTAAAATCTTTGAGGGAACTTAAATTATCCCATAACCAAATTGCATCCATTCACGATTACGCGTTTATGAACCTCCAAGGCCTGCAAAGACTAGAGCTTCAAGATAACGTGATTATTTACATCAGCAACCAAGCTTTCGATATGCTTCCAAGTTTGAAATTTCTTAACCTTAGTCGAAACGGGTTGCAAGAAGTTCCAGAAAAGGCGCTTTCTAAAGTTCAAACTCTAGATGTATTGGATTTAAGCGGGAATTACATCGTAGAGTTAACAGATTCCAATTTCAGAGATTTACCATGGTTAACTGTATTGCTGGTAAGTTTGAAGGTTCTTCAGCAGCTTAGTTATAAAATAATGCAAAATGTTTTAGGGTTTCAGAATCAACTTTCTCCATTCAGTAATCTTATTTATGTCATAATACTTTTTTTCATTTATAGCTAAGAAATTTTAATAAAATTTATTTTGAAATAAATAAATATAATGAGGTAAAATAATAATTGAGAAAAGGGGAGGAGAGAGAGAGAGAGAGAGAGAGAGAGAGAGAGAGAGAGAGAGAGAGAGAGAGAAGAGAGAATGTCGAGCTGCGAGCTTATTTAAACTTTAACAACTCAAATAGTTTATTTAATCATTATACCCCTGGGAGATTGGTTGTGTGTGTGGTGGTGGTGATGTGGGTGTGTGTGTGTGGTGATGTGCATGTGTTGTGTGATGTTGTGCTGTAGTTGGTTTTAAATTTAGACCATTGTTTGTGTGTTGGATGATGTGGCTGTGCTGTGTTAGTTGTTGTAGTGTGTTTTCTTAGTATAGATTGTGAGAGATGAGAAGAGAGTAGAGGTAGGCAGTATAAGAGGTACGTAATAGAAGAGATCTTAGCAGTAACGGCAAGTTATTATAGATTGGAATTTGATGGGACCGATTTCAGAGGTGTAGAGATATATATGCAGGTACGGATGAGAGAGAGAGTACGATGGAGATGAGAGAGAGGCCATCTTGCTTGGATGTATCTCCATGACTAACCTTTACATATACTAGATTAAATTTCAAAACCGAAATTAATATTCTTTATCCCCTCACAGCTTAGCAACAACGACCTCTGTTATTTGTCTCCAAACTCCTTCAGTGGTCCGAGGTCTTTGCGAGTTCTCATGCTTCAAAACAATCAGCTCAAACGACTTCATCTTAGCGCTTTACAAGAACCTATACAAAGTCTCTCGATTTTGGACATGGCAGGTAAGTAATGAACCTCAGTCAGGATGCTCCTGACCTGCAATGTAGGCTAAACGAATAGGAGAATAGCAGACTAGATGAATATCGGATGTGCAAATTGCAGAATATCCGTGAGAGTAGATGTGGAAACCGATGTTTTATTGTGGTTGCGGAAGGAATTTGCATTACTTGCACATATGAACAGTAAATTATAAGTTTGATGAAACACAATATGAGTAAGGTCGAAATTGGCCTATGTATAAGGTTTTTTTTTTTTTTTGACTTGTGGGTTATCTGACTTTAATTTTTTGTGGATTTGGAAGTGTATGCTTACGAAAATTCCTACCTAAACATCCATCAACTTTAGACTTTAGGAGGGAGGTGGAGCCCTTCTTCTTTTTTTTCTTTTTATTAATCTTGCTCTTATTCTTCTTCTTCTTATTATTTTTTTTCTTTTTCTTTTCTTTCTCTCTCTTTTTGATATGTTTTTTATTTTTTCATTTGCTTTTTTTCTTTTTTTTTCTTTTCTTTTTCTTTTTCTTTTTCTTTTTCTTCTTCTTCTTCTTCTTCTTCTTCTTCTTCTTCTTCTTCTTCTTCTTCTTCTTCTTCTTCTTCTTCTTCTCTTTCTTCTTCTTCTTCTTATTATTATTATTATTATTATTATTATTATTATTATTATTATTATTATTATTATTATTATTATTATTATTATTATTATTATTATTATTTTTATTATTATTATTATTATTTACAGGGAATCCATTTATTTGCGACTGCGAGTTCATTTGGCTTCGAGAATACCTACAGCACGAGCAAGATCGAAAGGTCAACAGTATACACCATGTCGAGACTTACTTCAGAGGAAGTGCCAAGCATGGCACCTTCGCCCGGAACCTCTTTCCAGCTTTTCCAGGACCACTCCAGGGGAAACCAATTTGCGCTGGACCTCCAGAATACGCTGGAATGATCGTTAGTGAGGTACGACATTTACAGCAATCGACACTACTACTACTGCTATACGTACTACTACTACTACTACTCTACTACTAATAATAATAATAATAATAATAACTAATAACTAATAATAATACTATATAGAATAATCAATAATATAATAATATAATAATAAAAATAATAATAATAATAACTTGCAATTGCTAATACTACATGACAAGTGGGTTGCCCCTAGTGGTGGGGGTGGAGTGGCTCTATTGCCTACTGAAGTACATAACTTACCCTCCACCTCATATCCCTGAGAGGGGGAGGGGAGTGAGTAGTAGTGGGAGGGGGGTGGGTAGGGGTAGTAGGGAGGTAGGGGGGGGGGGTATAGTGGGGATAGGTAGTAGAATATAATATATATAAAAGATATATATAAATATAGGGGAGGGGTGAGTGGAGAGGGGGTTATATTATTATTTTTTTGATTTTTATTTACTTATATAATATATATATTAGGTAGGGGGGGTATATATTATGATATATAGAGAATTCCTACCACGACAGACACCTTCTTCTGGGCGAGGGGGAGGGTGGGGAGGGGGGGCGTCGTCGCGTGGGGAGTGATCATGCGCGGAGAGGAGGAGGAGGCGGGGAGGAAGGCGGGAGGGGGGGGGATGGGGGCGTCAAAATTTAAAATTGACCAACAGAAAAAATTTACTGCCGGGGGTTCGTGTATAATTTGCGTGTTTCATATATAATAGTTAATAATATATAATATATATATATATATAGTCTAAGTATATTAATATATATATATATAGTCACTATTACTACCCTCAGATTATCGCATCACGACCCACCCTTATACTATATATACCCATCTATAACCTATCAATCATACTATATACTAGGTAGGTGTGGGGGGGGGGGGGGGGAGTGATGGGAGGGGGGAATAAAATAAATAAATATATTAAATATAATATATTTATATATATTAAAAGGGTGAGGGGGGGGTAGGTAGGCCGGGGGGGTGAGTGAGGAGGGGGGGGGGGTAGGGGGGGGGGGAGTATATAAATAAATATATAATTATAAGAAGAGAGAGAGAGAGAGAGAGAGAAGAGAGGTAGGATTCCAAAGGCGTAAATATGTATTGAAGAGAGAGAGAGCAGAGACGAGAGAAGAGAGAGAGAGAGAGAGGAGACCAGATCAGACAGACAGACAGACAGACAGACATTCGACACCGACCAGACACGACAAGACCACCGCACAGACAGCACCACCGCACCAGACGCACACGACACGCACAGCGCAGCCACGGCAAATCCAACACGCATACGAGACGACGCAGAGAGAGCAGAGAGAGAGATACCGAAGACGGAGACCCGAGAGAAGGGGGAGGAGAGAGGAGAGAGATTGTAGTATGTATGTTAGTATTTGTTTATTGATGAGAGTGATTTGATTTTGGAGAGATGATGAGAAGCAGGAAGGAGAGAGAGAGACGCAGAGAGAGGATGTTGCAATTTTCACTCGATGTTAATAAGTATCATAATTTTAAAGATATCTCTTTGCACCGATCCCACTCTCTTATCCTTTCCTAATTATTCCCAGGTCACCTCGGCTCTGTGGGCCGCGGGCAGAAGTTCTTGGGGGAGGGGCACCCCCTCCCTTTTGAACATACCCCAACCTCGTCCGAAATCTTAACTCCAACGCCGATTCGGCAGTCTAAGTTTTTTTGTATTTAACTCTATAAACTAATCAGATAGCCTAATGAGTAACTGCTCGTTCCGTCCGGCAGCATTGCCATTCGACTACTGCCCGCGAGAAAACCAGGGAATACCAAAAAGTTTATTGGGTTTCTGCAGGGTAGCTAATGAAGTTTTGCAAAAGCAGCAATACTATAAGGAATTGACGGAGGGCAGATCATCTATAGGATGTTCCGAAAGCCTGCGGTCTTATTTGACTCAACACGGGGAAACGTCCAAGAGCCGCGGACACTGAACGGATGACAGATTTGGAGGCCTACTTTCTAGAATTCGGATTGGTTGGTGGTGGCATGCGCAGATTCTTTAGTTGGTGAAAGCGATTTTGTCATGGTGATTTCCGATAAGAAGAGCTCTACTCTGCGCTATCTAATGTCAGGCCGGATCGCTCGAGATGGGTTTCCGACCGCGGAGAGGGTTTTGACGCGCAGAGGGATCACCTATGGACCGTCGTAGCTCCGAGGCGGCGGTGGTCTAAGGCCTTTGCTGCCAATGAGCTGCTGTCTCTCCTCCGCAATGGGTATAAGTGGCGAAGCTGATTTAGGGATTAATGGATGGGCCGGGTTACGCTTGGTTCTTGCGCGAACAGCATACTACTCCTCGTGAAGGGAAGAGTACATAGACGCAGTTACTACTTAACTAATACCTAGTATCGAATCTACAGCTCTGAATTCAAGCTCTCTTTATATTAGACTTAAATCTAAGCCTTTCGGTGTGGGAGTAGTAGTGCGCGCGGTACATTCTCGCTTTTCGGGGTCGAAAATGATATAAAATAATGAACGAATTGACATGAGATGAATTTCCATAATGGACTAATAATTAAATTAGTTTTTTTCTCAGTCTCTGTATCGAACGCAAAAGCACTATCGCATAGTGAGTGGAGAGTACGTCGATAATAATCTTATTCTATTCTGAGAGGTATCAGGCTGTAAACGCTTCATAAGTCCGTCAAAACGCACGCACGAGCAGCAGTCCTGCTAGGATCACTGGAGACGAATTGACTCCTCTTCTATGTATGTCTACTTATTATGGGTCCAAGTTTTCCACGTCGTATTTAATCATATGTAGGGATTATATTTCAACTGATTCTATTCTCTCCTATCTCAGATTAGGAGTCTGAGAGTTGATATAAATCACTCTGTTGAAAATCTCCTAATTCTGATTGATGGATATGGTAGTGATCTTATGATTAAGTATGGTTATCTGCAATGAAACCGAGGAATTCCCAAATTTTATAGGCCAGAAATACCATCAAGTCTTATAGCGAAGAAACCAATCAGATTCAGCGCGGCTTATGTGTCCTAGCGATTTTTGTACTCAGCTAGCTGACACTCACACCCGAGCTATGCCGTCGCGGTCACTCAATCCTCCCGAGAGCATTGAAGATGATGCAGTGGATGGCCAGATCATCGGAGAGTGGCGCCTCCGGGGTAGCCGTCCGCTCTTTCCGCTCCACCCAAAACTACCAGCTTCGAGACGGAAGAGGAGCAAGAGATACGTGGAAGGCGGGGCCGAGAAGACGACTCAGGACGGAACACGTATTGCGTTTTTGGGCGAGTAATTATAGACATAATTTCTCTAGGAGGAAGTTTACAAAGCTCCGTAATCAGGTATTTCGTCAATCGGGAGTGAATACCCTCGCGGAAGGAATCTAGAGCGAGAGCATCTTTTATTGTGTTAGATGGGGTATCCGTCCTTCGGCCAGGGAGTTTTGGGACTCAGTGTCTGAACTGTGGCTGGGCTAAAATAACCTTGTTTGGGAGACGGAATTAGAGAAATACTCAAGTCAGCAGGAAACTTCCTATTCCCACGAAAGCTAAGACATGGTTGCCTATTATACCCTCTTCTAACTTGAAATGGTGAGAAATTTTCGCGACAACTAAGACGATAGATTCGTCCCGCCGAGTCTCTAAGGCGTGCACTCGAGAGAGAATTCTACTTGAAGAGTGTTCAGGCTGTGCAGTGTCATACTGATCGATAACAACGACAGAACGCTCAGCACTCTCTGCACTGCAGTTCTTGCGACTTCTCTCCGTCTAAGAGAATAGTTAAATGGGTACTATGACGACTACTGAACCGGACTAATATGATTTATCATGCGAAATTTTAGAAGCGAGCAAAGTGATGCTGACTTGTTTTGGCCCGCAACTGAACCCCACAATCTTACGCCAGAGTAAAATTTATTAGAGGAATTTATCGTGAAAAGCGTCATCCGTTGTTACAGATGAATCGCAGAAGAGCAGACTCATCCCACACGGCTCCCTCGTTATATACATAAACGAGAGGAAACCATTATACCCTCTTCTTTTATCTACCTAGCTCAGTCACCCTATGCCTGGGCAGATCGGGAGCTATCGAATAAAAGTCTCCGAAAACAGCCCTGGCTAAAAACTCCAAAGAACGCCCCTATAACATCTCCGATGGTATCATGTCGGAATATATGACGTATGCGCACTTCTGCCGTTCGACTAAGGTTTTACTGATCGAGGTGCCTAAGCTGGTTCTACTTGGGGTGCTACCAAAAATCAAAATAGCCAGTTCCAGCTCTGATGCCTGTTTATTCGTCCTGCTGATGTCATGCTAGTAGCATGGGCCTAACACTCTGGCACTCCATTTTTGCCTGGTTTAGTAAACAACAAACACGAACCTATGCCACTAGTGCCTAATAGAGATTTTCAGCAATATAATCAAAGGATTAGAGGGCTAAATAATTCCGATATCTCTAGCATAGGATGTCAGATGGCTAAAGTACTGCTGCATTGTCCGTGAGCTAATTCCAGAGCTTTTATAAGAGTAGGAGTATCATCCTTTAGTTAGAATGTCTTTGTCGGCAAATGTGTCGTAGTAGAGGTGCTTGTTTCTCCATGCCGCAATACATAGCACGAAAATCGTTGAGCAATATGCTGTTGTGGAAGGAGGGTAATGAGCTCCCTCCGGTCCGGAGTGGGAATTCCTGTTCGTGCATGAGCATGCAAGGTGTCTAGCTAATCCTTTCGAGAAAATCCTCTCGAGTTTCATCTCTAAGTTACAGAGTAGGACTTATACGGTTTCTGCCCAATTCGCACGTCCTCTCGTATTTCAAGAAGACGGCGGGAGAGCTCACAAGGACAGTTACCTGGAACAGTTTTACGGAGTGGCGGCAGTGCGTATAGAAGCGCGAGCCAAGACGTGGTACTCAATTTCGGTTCCTTGCCATAGAGATCATATCATATCGCTCTCGCTAGCCGGAACACTACCTTCCTTAGTATTCTCCACTCTGCTATACTCTGTATTCTGCTTCGAGAGTTTCGGAGTGGTCAGGCAAGGCACAGGACAGGTTGGCGGACAGGCAGATACTTGGAACCACGTTGGACGTCGGTGGCGGCGACCAGCAGCAGCGGCGCGGTGGTATGGCTGGCTACCGGATCTGCTACGTATTCCGCTCTCCTTTCTCTAAGTTCTCTACTGTTCTGTTTCTGCTTCTGTTTTGTCCTGTCGGCTCCTCGTTCCGCAGTCTTCGGTCACTTAGTCAAAGTTTTGGATAAAAGTTTCGTTCTATTTTTAATACCGTCTATACGCGCTGTATTTCACTCGAGGGACTGTGCAAGGCAGGGCACAACAAGGACCTGGAATTAACTAACAGTAGGGAGTTGGTGGCAGGCTCGAAGCAGCCAGCGCAAAGCAGGTCGCGCATTCATTTGGCTGCGAGACTGAGATGATTTGCTTACAGTATTATCGGCTAATCCTCCTCTTTGTATCCTTCTGTTTCAGGAGTTCTCCCTGATTCCGTTTACGAGGAGGGTAGGCGGCAGGCAGGCAGACAGCAGGTCTCAGGCCCAGCTTACGGAACAACAGTTGAGTGAGCTGGTGGCGAGCGACAGGAGACGACAGCGAGGTGGAATCGGTTATGTTTTGGAGACTAAGTGCTTGTGAATGGGAATACGGTCTTAGAGAGCTCACCCGCTCTCTCTTTTCTTTATGCTAATATAGTATCTTGTTTTTATTGCTGATCTAATCCTTGCTTTTCATAATGCTTATGTCCAGAGGCTACTCGTTCCAGAGAGTCTACGGTCTATAAGTCGGATCGGATAGCAAAACTGTTACGAAAGCAGGTATATAGACAGAGAGATGATACGCTTTTTGGGCGGAGCGGCAGGCAGGGACATGACTATCGAAAACAACTGAGTGACTGAGTGGCGGCGACAGCAGATACGCAGGCGGTGTAATCGCGCTGAACTGGATTAGAGACTACGCTCATTTCGCTCCCTCCTTCTTGTATATCATCTCTGTTCCTGTTTTCTGTTCAGTTATCGGAGATGCAGGATCTCACGGCACAAGTTGCACAGGTCACACAAGACGTTAGGCACAGTCTAGAAAGAGGACACAAGTCTTCGGGATGTGGTGGAGAGATAAAGTTTTTGAAAACACCGAAAGTACAACAATTAATCCCGTTTCCTCAACTCAAAGTTCAATAGAATCTCAAAATACTTACACAACTGTAAACTATGCTTATTACCCAACGCAACAAGATGACCTATTCCTAAAAGATCTCGGGACATGGAAAGATGATCAAAATTTCTGGCCTCCTGTATCTTTAGGAGAAGGTATCTCCTTGGTACAGAATGTAAAAGGTACTGGCAGTATCCATAAGTCAGATATTGTAGAAGCTCTTAACAAAAGTGAAAATTTAATTAACGGGGCAAAACATGTAAGCCCAAGCAGGAGTATAAGTTTGGGAAGTGGAATACCAAGAGTAGAAAAAGTGAAACATGACTTGGTTCAAGGAGTTGATCTTCCTCCTCAATATCCAGAAACCATAGAGGAACCTTATACTGAAGTAGAAATAATTACTGAGGCAATGCCTGAGGATGGGAGAAAGGATGGCGTCATGGACTGGTATTACAGCAATTACAACAGATTCTACGATCCTGATGCTCATCTTCCTATGGGTGGAAACCAACCTTCGGCCAGTCAAAAACTAAAATTATCGATATATTTAATTACTTTATTAGTTGTCCATATATTAGAATATAATTTATAAATTTTGTTGTTTATATTGAAATGTAAATAATGTAGTCTATGAGATATCAGGTATATATATTAGTATATATATATTTATTATATTCTATATATACTATTAATAAAAAATATTTTAATAAATAACTATATATATAGTATACTTAATATATATATATATATATATATATAATATATAACCTAAAATATATAATAAATATCTAATCATAATATATATATTAATAAAATATATATTATTGTTATATATTATATATATTGCTGATTGAGGCGTCAGAAGATGTGTAATTATTGACATCCTATTTTCAAGCCAAGATGAAATTAGTATGTGTTTGTAATTTACGTATAATTATTTAAAAATAATCTCATTTTAATAACTAAATTAATCAAAATAATTTCTTTTCAATATATAATTTCTATATTTTAATTAATAATTAATTTTGTTTAGAAATTTTATTTTTAATCCTCTTACATATACTATAATATATATATATATATATATAACAAAAATATTTATATAAATACTATATTATATAATATATATAATATATTATATATTAATATAGCAATATATATATAATAATATATATATTATATATATATATATATATATAATATATATATATATATATATAATAATAATATTATATATATAAATATATATATGCAAAAAAAATTTTTTTGAAAGTGAATATTGAATTTTTTATTCTATCTTGTCCGATCTACAACAATTTTTAAGGGATGGTATAGTGCGGGTAAAGATACATCTTTTTTACTTAGATGATTTTTTGAATCACTCAAGAAAATTTTAAAAATTTCCAAAAAAAAAAAATTGGGGCGAAATGGAAACCAAATGCATATACTTCTGCAGAAAGCTGTAAATTTGTGTGAGTAAAAAATTTACATCTTCCTCAACACATATATGCTCATGAAACTTTTCAAATCCAGACTCGGTAGAGACCCGGAAAAAAATTACAATTCAATTTTTGCATTTGTAAAAGGACCAGAAAGCAGAGTCATAAGGTTTTGAATTTTGACACTGATGAGCACAAATTTCAAAAAAATCAATAAACTACGTTTCGTGCTAATAAAAATTGCTAGGTAATGGACCCTGATCTTTAATATTTAAAGTTTGAAGTCATTTTGAAAACAATTGTAGAAGTTGAGTCGAAAAAATTCAAAAACATAGGTTTTGAAAAATTGAAAATACTGAAAGAATGAAAGAATCGTAAACGACGTTTTAGAGGTCAGAAAAAGCTGCGGTTTTGCTTCTTTCCCCATCAAAATGAGTCTGAAAATAAGAATTTTATGTCCATTTTTAGGGGGGGGGGGAAATTGGGCTCAGCCCGAACCAAATATTGGACCCTCCCCTTCATACCGTTTAATTATGGAATAGAAGTTAATTTTTATTTACGTATTCAAAGCAAATTTACATCTAAACGAACCTTTCAAAGCAAATGGCAACTTTACATCTTTTTGACTGGGGCACAGTTTTGATAGGCCCATGTGGCATCTAATTATCTCTGTTTTCTTATGTTCTTGTATACGATAAATAAGTATTCGTGTATCGCATATATGCAAGTTGGAAGCTAATACGCATAAAGCATCTCAGTGCAGTATCTAACCACTGGGGCAATACATATCAATGCGTATATTATTACTACTACTGTTACTACTACTATAAATTTTTTTAAAATAAAACAACAAAAAAGTGCAAATATTAAGAACATTTCGACTTATCAAAAAGTCTGGATCATGTCGTTCATCTGCCTCAACCTCCATATACATATCGATTGCATGGATTCGAACACATTTCATAAAAGTGAAATAAAAATGTGTAGAGTTAAATTTAAACTATAGTAATAAAGCAGCTTCACAACTTTAAAAATATTTCTAAAAAAAGTTTAAATCTATGTAATCTAACGTAACTCAACATAATCTTGTTTAACATATCATAACCTTACTTAACATAATTTATTTTTATACTTATAATTTATTTCACTTTGCATTATTAAAAAAAAACACGCTTCCGGCACCCTGCGCGCATTATACATTTTGTTCGATAACGTAAGTTTAAAAAAAATTGACAAGCTTAACTAGAAGCAGATAACCGACAAGAGCCAAGAAATTTACAGGATTTTCTGAAAATATCGATGCAGCTGGATTTAAATCCAGATTTTTGTGGGACTTACCTTGAATCTTACAAAAATGATAAAGTATTAATTTGCTATGAACAGTCGATAACTTTATTGTGAGCGAATCTATTTAAAATAATTTAGAATTAGAACAAGGCAAAGTATGATCTTACGTAATCTAGACGCAATTATTTTTCAGTAGAAATAAATTTTTTAAAATATTTGTATTATATCTAATATAGATTTTAGAACTTTTAAAAGACTTTTAACTCTACACATTTTTATTTCTCTTTTATGAAATGTATTCGAATCCATGCAATCGAAATGTATATGGAGGTTGAGGCAGATAAACAACATGATCCATTTCTTTATTTTCGTGGAATACTTAATAAACAAAAATATCAGCTAACATACATAAACAAATGTAAATCTATGTGATTATCTAATTCAATCAATCTACTTATTAATTTAGCTACCAATTAACCTATAAAAAAAAAAAAAAAAAAAAAAAAAAAAAAAAAAAGCTGGAAAAATAACATGAAACGTATTTAGATATTGGTGGCAACCATCATTACTTTTACCACCGCTATAAACTCTAGGAATTTAAAAAAAAAAACAGATGATAATAAAAATCTGCATAGAAATTACTAAAATAATAACACGTAATAACCTGTGCAAATCATCATAACCAGCTGCCCCTTGGTTCCCCAGAACTGGGGGTGAGATGCGCAAACATGCGCCGGAAAATAATTGTTAAGTAGAAGACCATGACCTGAGCTGAAGAAAGAACCCCCCCCCCCCACACACACAAACAACCCCATACCCATTAGTGGGGACCGTCACGGCCAAAATCAGCCCTGAAGCTTCAGAACACAATGACAGTCATACACTGTGGTATATCGTCAATGTGAGTGTTGATCTCCTGGACCAGGCTTACAACCACGCCATTTATTATGCACCAATCTTCTCACTTGTGGTAAATTTTCATTACTTTCCTTCAGACGCTTTGTAACCTATTACCAACACGCTTACACCTATATACTACTTTTTGAACCAACCGACTATTATCCATCCTCTCCAAATGACCAAAGAATCTTAAAATATTGTCATTAATCTCTCATTCACGTCTTTCTTCACACCACACAGCTCAGTAATACGCTCATTACACATTTTATCAATTCTCATAACTAACACGCCACTAAGATTAACATCTGAACAGCTGCACCTTAGATCTATACCCCTTTATAGAATAATCAACACCTTATCGGCTTCTGCCGATAAGGTGGAAGCTGTAATCGTTGATGGGATGAGCAGGTTCGTTCCATTCTTCGACTAATCTTTCTCCTCCACAATCCATGGTTCGACTTGGTGCTTGTTTTGGGCCATTCAGGCTAGAGACGTGCGTATCGGAGAGTGGAAAAAATTCCTCGGAGCACCTGATCCTACGCTTTGCTTCAATTACCTTCATCCAACGGAAAAATCGATTTGCAACAGGATTCCTCGGCGGTCGACGCCGCAAGCTGGATTTTTCATCAAAAACGAAGTTCCTCTCACCTTCCTTTATTTTCTTTTCTTTTTACTGGACCAAAAAAATCGTTTTCTGGGGCCTCTTTTGCCAAAAAGGGCATCTCTAAACCAAACTTCTGTTTAAAATCTGTCTTTTCTCCACTTATTTGATCTCTGATTTTTCTGTTGCTAATACTCCAAAAAAACTTGGAAAAAGGGCCAAATCTTTTCCGGGCCTCAATTTATTTCCCTCTAAAACTCCAAACCCCTTAGAACGATTTTCTGGGCAATTTCCTCTATCCTTTTGGATGTTCACTTTATCCGGGCCCACTATGCCAAAAATATTTTACAATGTGCCCAAAAATCAATTTATCTGAAAACGTTAAGGAAAGGGCGGGAAGATGGCACCGGAATGGCATTATACACCCCCAAAATTTTTAAGGGAGTGGTTGCTTTCCGTTTGTTGCCCCCCCACCCTCGTTTCAACTATATTTTTCTCGATCGACTCGAAATATCGAATACCTGCATTTTGTGAAAATGGAAGCACCCCCATGTCCAACCTGTTCCTGAAAAAACTGGAAAGCCGCGTTCTTGATCCCTTAACTTCCGCCCCATAGCTCTCACTTGTATTTTCTGTCATTAAAAGAATCTTTTGAAAAAACCCCTTCTCAACTCTCATTTTTCTGGACCACCTGGAATCTCAATTGAAGTAGTATTACACTTCATTTTACGGCTTTCGGCGCTCGAGGTCTACTGGCATATTACTTCTATTTAAACCGGGGAATTATTGGTTTTTTCTTGCCTAGGGAAAACCTACGGGGAGGACTTGCGTTTGGTGGCGCCTTGAACATTATTCCAAAGCATTTGAACGCGGGTATGGCACCGCGTCACTACTCTTTCCCAAAGCTCCCTTCCTTTGGGGTTTCCTTCCTTTTCTCTTTTGGCCTTATGTCCTAGTTCTTTTCAAATTTCGGCTAAATATCGACTGTTTGTTGGAGGGGCGACTTCCTTCTTTCTTTCTGTCAATTTATTTGTGGTGTTCCTCAGGGTTTCTTGTTCTTATCTCCTTACTTTATTTCCTCCCTTTTCATTTTTAATGATCTTCTCCCACCTGCGCACATCTAAACTCTATTTTTCCCACTTCGTATTGTTGATGGAAGGAGGAGCCTTGAATTTCTCGAGGGTTTATCTTTGTCAAAATCTGCTTCCCTTCTTTACTTCTTAGGAAACTTTCGCCTCCTCGTCTTAATTTCTTCTCCCGACTTCTTATTTCTCGCTGATTTTCTGGACAAGGAATTTTCTGGGGTGGGGGGTCGTATTCTTTCAACCTTGTGAAATTCAATTTCCTTTTAAAAAACAAAACCTTTTCTTTACAAAAAATTTCTTCCCTCTCCTAAAAACCCAACTTCCAACTTTCTATCCTTTTTCGGGACGGTTTCCTTCTAGGGGTCTCTTCCTGTTGGGGACAAATATTAAAACATCCTTGGCCTTAACATAAAACAAAAAAAAAATGTCTTTGGGGAAAAAACCTTTTTTTTTCACATTCACACAGTTTGGCTAGGGACGGCCTCCCAAAAGAACTGGGGAATTCTGTTCTTAGACTGCGGGAAGGGACTTTTTTTTCCTTCCATTTTCTCAGTCATTACTCCAACTATAACAAGGGGCCTCATTCCGCCCTATTGTAATGGGGAGTTACGCTTTCTTAATAATTGTTGGAGGGGGCTCTGGTTTTCCAACCCGGGGCTTTTGGGATAGAGGTCGAGTTTCATAAAGGGCCAAAGGCTTATAAAACTGTTCTGCCACTTTATTCCAGTTTTCACTTGATCTCTATTTTTGCGCCACGATTTGTTTGGTGCTTTATCTCTTTTTTCATAGATTTTTTTTACCGTATGATATATCATACAGTGGAGGACTTATCACCTTCGGCGTTTTCCCCACCACCTTTACGACCGCCCTCGTTCGTAGCACAGGGGGTGCTGTGTCAAGCGGGCAATGGAGTTTGTGTTTGGATATTGGTAAACTCCAGGGTTAGTTCCCCCGCTTGCGGTGCTCCTTCTTTCCTTGGCCAATTTTCTTCTGTTCTGTTGGAATTTCCTCTTCCATTCTATTCTGTGTTTCCTTGGCTGAATTTTTAAATCTCTCTCACTTTTAAAAGGGCCTGCGGGGTTCTGTTGCTTTTTTCATCTTGGCGTAATTTAACGTTACGTGATGAATATCTGAGGGTGTTCCAACACCCCCCTCCTTTTGAATGGGGGGCTCTGCCCGTGAGTGGTGGTAAAAAAAAAAATTATAAGCTTTTTTTGCCAACTACAACATTAACACCGCGCAACAAACATTGCCCTCGCTTAACAAAAACCCTAAGCGCAACTTCCAGGGACTTAAGGGTCTTTATGGCATTCACCAAAATTGATGAATTTTGCAACCCCCAGCTCTTCCTTATTTTTACACTGAATTTTTTATTTATCCGTTTTTACTGTTTTATCCCCAAAACATATTTACCCTTTAAAAATAATTTAATTATTCAGACATACTTGGTTTTCGGTCCCTACCCATCCAACAGGAATTTTCACAACCAGTTTGGACTCTCCTTCAGCGGCATACTCTTTTATCTTACACATTTACTTTCAAACCTCTTTCATTTACCCCCATTGGACCTAACAAACTTTTTTACCAATCTTCTCAAACTTTTTTCTTCAAAATTTCCTAACCAATAAAAACCAAAAAAATTCATTTTCAAGTAAGAAAATTATGGCATTCTTCAACTTTTTCACTCTTTCCATTTTTCTCCATTTTCAGTCTAAACAGGGTTTGTTGGTTCGGAGGAGTAAGTATTTTGTAAGAGAGGGTGGAGGTCGGGAGAAGGTAGTTCAATTTTAAAGCGGAGGTCGGGGTCGGGTAATTTGTCAAAAAGGAGTGGAAGTCGGAGAGTCGGGCCAAATTTTCAAAAAGGGATGGAATCGGAGGTCGGTAATTTGAAAAGAGGTCCCGAGAGGTCGGAGCCGGGAAAATTTTGAAGAGAGTTTTTGGAGGTCGGAGTCGGAAAATTTATTTTTTGAAACCGGGACTCCAAAAAACAAAACCCCGAGGGGGTCTTAACAACCCTTACCCCCTACCTTAATTTTTTTCGTATATTTCCCCCATTCCCATTATAGAAAAATTACAAATTAAGCAAATACATATAAAAAATATACAATTAAGACCTTGGGGGCCTAAACTTTTTCAACTTTTTTATATTTAAAACCCTTTCCACTTTTTTCCCCACTTCCAATTATTCTTACACCACGCTTCATTATTCAGCATTAACATTCTTCTCGATTTTCCATTCAAAAGTCTACCACCAAAACAAACCTTGCCACAGGGAGTTTTCCCCTATTAATTCCTGTTTCATAACGGGACTTTTGTTTGAGAAATCCCATAAAAAAAAATCCTAATTTACAATCTGCTCTTCATTTTCTCACTCACTTTGCTTCAATGTAAAAATTTGAACTACAACATCCTCTACCACTTCTAAATGCAACTTGTTAACAATCGGCCCCTCAGTCATTCGACCCACTTTCAACCAAAGTACCAGCATATAAATCTTCCCTAAAACATTCGAAAGCCAATTCCCACATAGTTCCCAGTTCCCCTTACCTTTGTGTAAAGAAATATATTAATTAATAGTTATAAAATAAGGGGCCTTGCGTCTAAAAGTCCTCCAAATTTGGTTAACAACTTGAACCCATTTTTAGATGACGTTACAGCAAAATTAAAGATTGAAAATTCTTGGAAACGTGGTAATTCTGCAGTGATCTAAAAGATAGCTAAATTCAGATTTAAAGATCTTCCTTTAGTTGAACCTTTTACTTGGCGTTTATTCTGCTGTATGGGAAATTTTTACTTTTTTTTGTTTTTTAAAATTCATATAAGTTATGGTAAAGTTGCCGACAGGCTTATAAAATCCGTTCAAGGAGTAATAGCACCCTATAATAAAGTATAACTTTTTATTTCTATTTGATCGTACAATTGTGGAAGTTTTAATGTAGTTTTGCAGACGCTATTAAAAAGTTGCGTATTTATTTTACTAATAAAACCCGTGAACAAGAACAGATACACAAGACATGCAATTTTTAACATTCACGGATGCAGACGTAGTTTAGATGACCTCTTAACATTCGTAGATCTTAAAAACTCCAAATACAGATATTTAAATTTTAATAACCGATATTCGCGACATTACAGATCCAAAATTTGCTTTCTAGTCAATCTACTAGCTCATACAATTATCAAACAACACATTTGAGACAATACCAAAGAAATTTCAGCAACGGTAAACACACTTATAAATTATTGTACTTCGTTTATAAAGAAGCGTTTGGTTATTAAAAATTAAATACGAATTACTTTGGTCAAATAATTTTAAAATTGTACTTAAAGCAAGGTCCAAAGAATTTACTTTTAATAAATTTTGAAGTTTTAGCATTAATATGAATGGCGTCATGGTTCTGTAAGTTTGTACGATCATCATACTTTAGACAGATTCTTTCACGTTTAAGGTCTTGGGAAATATTTTTTTCCCCAAATGAATTAAATATTTGCAATAATTACTCTAAATTCATTATCCTTACTCAAGTTTTACATGGATACTTTGTATAGCATGTCACTGGCGCTCCGATACTAAAGGCTGCAGACTTCGTGTATAGTTAGTTTAGATTTAGCAACCCTGAAAGTTTTAAAGGCAAGAGGTTAGTTTCCATAACATAGGCTTTTAACTCCCATTTTATAGTTTCAAAGAAATGCGGTTACAATGTTCAATTTAGCTTGCCTCTGTGTTCAAGTGACAAATATATGTTAGGCGTTACATGTGAACCGAAAAAGAAAAAAAAATTTTCATTTTTTTTTTTTTTTAATAGGCAAGAAGTTATAAGTTTGTAGCGTCAATTAATTACTGTAAACTTACTTTTAGAAGACATAAATCTTTGGATTTGATCGATTGATCCCAATTTCAATTACCTCAAATTAATCTTATCAACATTATCCACCACATAAAATCAAAAGGTAAACATTATTTATATTCGAGTAACGTCTTGAAAAAAAAATGTCATGGCTTCGATGTTTTATGGCGTCAAATGTATCACAATACTCCTCACAAGACTTACTTCTTGTCATCCTAATACTGAGGTCCTCTATTTATGGGATTTCAATGGGTGAGGGTCCTCTCATACTGATCCAGAATTGGAGGAAGCCGAATCACTCGGCATTCTTGACAAAATTTAGAAACTGATTTGGGAACCTACACACATTCCCAATCGTCCCAACCAATTCTTGAACATCCTTGACTTCTGTTTCACCACGAATCCTTTTAAATAAATCTGATTTCAATTTTATATCTTTCAATTTTCATGCTCTCTCCAACAGTTCCTTCCTGCCTTAAGTATATCTTCTCACACTTTAAGCATTAAGTAGGCTGATTGAGACTACGTCGCTTCAAACCTAAATGTCCCTTGAGTAATTTCTTTAACTGAAGATGTTCTGTCTCCTACCGATAAGGTGCGAGTCATAATCGTTGATGGGATGAGCAGGTTCATTCCTTCTTTATCT
This sequence comes from Trachelipus rathkii, assembly GCA_015478945.1. Classification (NCBI taxonomy): domain Eukaryota; kingdom Metazoa; phylum Arthropoda; class Malacostraca; order Isopoda; family Trachelipodidae; genus Trachelipus; species Trachelipus rathkii. The sequence goes on along the minus strand of JABUQX010082410.1, from coordinate 26,836 downwards.
AAATTTCTCCCCTCAAAATCCTTTGCTCGACAGTTTGTTCCATTTCATTCAAGCGTCTTAAACAGTGTGAACCAAAAGTGGAAAAAAAAATTATTCTCTTATCATTCAATTTGAAATCGTTGCAGATATGTCATTCGACAAGAAAAGCACTTTCATCGAACAAGTGTACCGACCTCCTCAGTTCTCCTACTGACAAATCTTTCTTTAATCCTCTTATTCTCTCTCACGGTTCTGTTAATCTTCAACACTCCAACTGAAGAGGGTAAATAATCTCTTTGTCATCTTTTTTCCTCTACTTAATCTTAGAAGACTAAGAATGAGTTTGTATCAGAATCCTGACAAATCAATATTTAAGTCATGTTCGTTCACTCTTTTTTCCAGGCAAATCTAATATGGATCGATCCAATAGCAACTCGATTGTGGACCAATAAGATCTACAGAAAAAAATGTAAAAATACTCAAAATTCTGACAGCTAAAATTTATTAAAATTTACATTGTTTATAAATTAAATGCACACTGCCAATTTTTAAGGTTTATTTTTTTGGATACTAATATAATAGAATAGAATTAATTTTTAAATTAGAATTACTTTTCATAATTTAGTGTTTTTTTTTTTTATATATATATATAATTAATTTTAGTTAATTTTGTTGAAAATATAATTTTAATACACACAAACTAGAGTTAAACATTAAAACACTATTTTTCTTATTCATTAATAAACCTTAAAAATTTAAATTTTATATTATTTATATCAAAAAGAAAATTTTCTTTCTCATAAGAAATTCTTGTATAAATTAAAAAAAAAAAAATAAAAAAAATACAAAAAAAAAAAAAAAAATAAAATAAAATAAAAAAAATATATAGATTTTCATGCAGTGCAAATGTGAAATTCTTGTAGAAAAAAAATATATATATACTTATAAAAAAAATTACACAAAAAAAAAAAAAAAAAAACTAAGAAAAAAAAAAAAAAACTTACAACTCCTTATAATTACTCGAAAAAAATAAAAATAAAAATAAAAAGAAAGAAAATTATATAAATAAGAATTTAATCTTAACTACTAACAGTGATAAAGTCTAAAACACAAAACCCAGGGCCCACGCACACAACACACCCCACAACCACTCTCTCATTATTATATTATATATAATATTATATATATATATATATATATTATATATATATATATTATTAATATATAATAATATATATATAAATTTTATAATAATTTATATATATATAATTAAATATATATTTTACCAAGATAACAATAAATACCGGTTGCTATTCAAAAATTGGTCAGTATATTCTATGCGTAGAAAATGAAACGTAATGTTTAACAATAAATAATTGTTTTTAAAACATAGTAATGCTTATATATATAAATATATATATATATATTATATATAATACTATTATAATATATATAATATATATATATATCGAAATTATTTTAGATGTATGTTGATATATATAATAATTATATTAAAGTTTTTAATATAAATTAAAATATTTTTATAAATATATAATAATATATTAAATTATTACACTTTGATATGACACCCTCAAAAGTTTCGAGGCAAAATTATGATACCCACCAAAAATTCAAATAAATTAAAATAATAATAAGAAACACGTAAACAACTCTACTCTTTAGATTATTAAAAATTGAATCATCACAACATACATTCATGAAAACAAACTATAACACTTAATACATACACACCTACTTACATACATATAATACATACACAAGCGCGCGAGGCACACACACACACACATACTCTATATAACTAACGCCTACAGTAAGTACCCAATTAATTGAGATTTTACAAATAATTTTTTTTCTTTTCCTTCTTGTTGTAGTCATTCATTATCATCATCATCATCAAATCATATATTCACACAAAAAACAAAAAAACCACACAACCACACTCATATATACACGGTACCACTACTGACTAATGCATTTTTTAAAAATTATAATAGTAATAATAATAATAATAATAATAATAATAATAATAGTAATAATAATAATTAATCATAGTAATAATAATAATGAGATAACTCACTCTCAAATAAAAAAACAAATGGAGTGGAGGAATATAGATGACGTTTACAACCAACACAGAATCAAATTATATAATATTTATTATATATATATATATTATATATATTATATATATAATATATATAATATATTATAATATATATATATTAATATATATTTATAATATATATATTATATTATATATATATATAGGGAATGGGTTGTAAAGAATATACATATAATATATATTATTATATTATATATATATATAATATATATATATATATATATATATAATATATATATATATAATATTATATATATTATATATATATAATAATATATATATATTATATTAATAATATATTTATATAAATTATATATTTATATATATAATATATATTATTAATATGCAACCCCAAAAAAAATTTCAAAAAAAATTACCAATAATTTATAATAATTTAAATAATAATTATAATAATATAATAGTATTTGCTCTTTTCTTTGGGTCTAAATATATTATTAGGATATATTATTTATATATATAATATATATATATAGTATATATATATATATATATTAATTATTAATTTAATAATAATAATATATTATATATATATATTTATTATAATTTATATATAATATATATATAATAGTGGGTTATTATTAAAAAATATTATTTTCCTTAATTATTTACTATTATTAATTATTAAAATCATTTTGACTAAATATTAAAACTTGTTTTACTAATTTATTATTTTACAATTTGTTTAAAAATATATTATATATAATATATATAATATATATATAATATAAATATATAATAATAATTTATATATAAATATAATATATAATATATTATATAAATATATAAATATATTAAATTATTATAATATAAATATATAATATGCACGGAAACCTGGGATCTGGTTAAGGAGGAGATTGAGAGTTTTAAATTGGAAATTTTGGGGGAGGGGAGAGGGGAAGGAGGGCCAAAGGAATTCAGGGAAAGGAATCATCCGTTGATTATTATTATTCAGTGACAATGAAGATTAAAGGCAAAAAAAGTTTTGGCGTTGGGTTTGGGGTGGGGAAATGAGGACCTTAGGGGCTGGGAAAAGGATTTGAAAGAAAAAACTTTACAAAAGAGAAGGGTTGTTGGGGAGAGGGTTTGGATTGAAACAGGGGTTAATTTTTTTTTTCCACCCCACCTTTCATTTTCAAATTGGTAATAATTAATTAAATAAAATAATAATAATAATAAATTTATTGAGAAGAAAAATTTTAATAACATTTTTTTCTTTTGCTGTCTCCATTTATGTTTTGGGCATTCCAACTAATATATATATATATATATAATATATTATAATTTATATAATTAATATATATATAATAACTAAATAATTATTATATATATAAATTAATATTATATATATAAGTATATATAATATATATATATATATTATAATATATATTTATCGTTTCCTTTATTTTTTTTTTTACTTAAAAAATTTTACCCCATTTCCAATCTTTCTATGGGGTTAAAAGGCTTCCCTTCTTGTTTGATGGTCATTCTACATACCTTGAACTTGTTCTTTTTGTTTTTTTGTCGCCTTCTCCTTAAAAAAAAAAAAATAAGTTAATTAAATAGTTGATTTAAATTTTTTTTTTCTTGGGCGGGGGAGGGGGACACGTAGAATTGGTTACAGGGGACAACCACAAACAACACCCAAAAACTGTTGGATTATACTTTGTGTCAGATTTACTAACAAACAGGGGGGAAGGCTGCCTAATTAATAAAATAATAAAAAATAATAAAATAAATTAGAAGAGAAGAAAGTTTGCCACTTGGAAGCGTTATTGAAGTTTTAAACCTTCCCATTGGGATTTATGGTAGTGCAAAGGCCAATTTTTCAAACATTATGGCCAGTTGTTAAAATGTGTTTCGCCCCATTTTCTTTTCTTTTTGCGTTTCATATCCACCACCCTTCATTTCTTACAAGACCATTAAAATTGATTACCGTGTGCGGGAAGGGAAAGGAAATTGCCCAGCCTTAATTTTTTGTTCCTTTTGCGTTGGTCGTTAAAAGAAAGGCGGGGAACTAAAGGAGGGCAGTGGTAAGTTGGGTTGGCTTGCCTATAACCCCCATAATCTCTTGGCAGGAATGCTAATTGCATGGCCCTCGAAAAAGGTTGGTGATCGGACGTTTAAGCGGAACCTTTCTTAAATCTTTTCGGCGAAAATTTGTTATATATTTCGTATGGGTACTGGGTATGTCAGAGGGAAAATAAATTTGATTTGAAGGAGAGAGGTGAATTTGGAATGTTATTTAAGAAAAAGGGTTAAAGTTTCATTTTACTCGCTGCTTGACTGAAAACAAAAGATGGATGGGTGGTTTGAAATTTGCAATGTATGCTGGTTGTGGGGGAAAATAATTTTTGAGAGGGGAGAGGAGTGTTAAAGTAATACGTTGTACGGAAAGCTTATAGTGAAATTTTGTTTGTGTGATAGTACAGAAAATTTTTCTTAAATTTTGGTTTTCTTTTTTAAAAAAATTTTTTTAAAAAGTTTTTTTTGGAAAAAGGTTTTTCCAAGGTTATGTGTGGTAGGGTACGATTTTCTGGGATAATCTTGAATGATGTTTTGGATGGGTGAGGGTAAAGGAGCTTCAGAGTTTGATTGTGTTGGGTGAATCTAAAATTTGATGTTTCAGTTTAGATACATTAAAATTAGGGTGTGGGGGAGGGAAAGAAAAAATGAAAGATTGGTTTGGAAGGGAGGATTTGATTTTCTGTAAAGGAGGAGATGTATTGGCGTAAGTAATAGTTTCATTAAACACAAGAAGAGTTTATTTTTTTTTTTTTTTCCCAATTTTTTTTTTTAAAAAAAAATTTATTACTAGGAGTTTGGGTGTAAAGTAGGAAGACTGTTTATCGAAAGCGAAAAAGTTAAGAATTTGATTTGTGTTGGGCTTGAAGATGGTTGAAAAGTAGTGTTTGGATTTTAAATTAATGGAGGGGGGTTATGGATTGGGATTTCGGTATTTATTTGTTGTATTTATGGTAAGATTAAGTTAAGTGGTTCGGGGCCTTGGATGGAAGAGGGGAAGGGCGATAAAGAGGGGAAAAAGCTAAAAAAGAATTAATTAAGGAGTTGAAGAAGTTCAATGTGAAAAACAAGGGGCAATAAGGATTTAAAAGTAAGTTTAAAAAAAACCTTCTTACAAATTAAATCAGTGAATACCTGGAACGAGAAAAAACTTGAACAAAAAAATCTTTGAAAGAGAAAATGAAGCAAGCGTTTTTGAGTATTCAAAGTGTTGAGCTCTTATTTTCGGTTTAAAGTAGGAAGTAAGAATGTTAAACAGTGAGTGGGGCCCACTACAAAGAGGTGGATGCAAGTGATGGAGGAAGAATTCTCTTTCGTGGTTGATTTAAAAAAAAAAACAATTGATCAGTAATTCAAATATGAAGGGCCGATAATGTTATAATTGAGGAGGAAAAAAAGAATACTAAAGAATTGCATACGTAGGAGGAAAAAGAGATAAAGGCAAATAAACAGTTTGGAGGGAGGATGACATGGGACTTTACAAGAGAAATAGAAAGCCTCTTCTTGGAAGGAAAACGCGAAAGGTTTTAAGAAAATGAAGGAAGTAAAGGGGGAATCTGCATTTACCAATGGAAAAGATGCTCAATTTAAATATTGCAATTTTTTTCATTAGTAGGTAGAATTAATGAAATCCTTGCACCAAATGATACTTATTAAACTATAAAGTCTCTAAAACTTATAAATATATTTGATAATAATAAAATGAAGAGTAGAATTCATTTAAATTTTTCAGATCTAAAAATAATTTATTATTATCTGATGATCATTAACAGAGTCCAAAAAGCGTTTCATCTTCGTATCGCCCCCCCTTTCAGGCTATTTAGGATGAACCAAAAAATATTAAATTTGGATAAACTAAGAAAAAATATTTCTAATTTGAGAAGTTTAAATATGAGGCCTTTAAACTTTTACCTCCTTTCACCTTTCCTTTCCCTTGGCATATTCTGAGGATCCTTTAAAGTTAGATTGTCTCCTGGAGCAAGCATGGCATGATTCAAAAGCGGGTTTCGAAATTCTTTGTAAAAGCTTGGGTCCTCTGAGGAAGCGTGTTCTAGTTCAAGCAAACTGGGCGTTCATCCAAAAAGGGGCAGCCTTTTTGCCCAGCATCGACAGGGGCAAATCGACAAAAAAACAAAAAAAAACCACCATCAAAACACAAAAAAGAGCCAATATTACAAAAAAAGTATATATTTTTTTATCGTAAGATAAAAATAGCAAGAAAATTCAAAAAGCCAAACGCAAACTTAAAAAAATTTCATTATAATATAATATTATATATAATATAATAATATATATTATATATATAAATTACTAATATATATATATATAATATATATATAATAATTTAAATGTTAACGAATTGCATTTTTATAAGTTGAAAAAACTACATTTTTTTTTTGCTGTCACATTCAGAGTAATCTTAAATTGGCCAACTTTGTTTATTATTATAAACTATTATTATTTTCAGAAGTTTCATTTCTTTTCTAAAAATTTATATTTTTACTTTAAATAATTTCTTTTTTCTCTTTTCTGGGAAATTGGTTATGCGCCAACTGGCTGCTGGCAAACTTGCCAACATTATGACGCTGCATTTAACTGTTTGGCTATGCGATCATGCGATCAAAAACTCGGATTAATGATGTTTAAAGAATATTTACTAACAAAAAATTCTTATTTATTAGGGGGGGCCTATTAAGTTATTAATCGAGGTAAACTCCCTTTATTTATTGCATTTTGCATGCTTATTCTAGTACAGGGAAGTAATATTTAAATGATTTTTTCCAAAATAAATATATAGAATTCGACCTTGATTACAAAATTTTCTAGGGCATTTTATTTGAAAGAGAGTCCAAGAAACCATAAACTTTTAAACCTAGGGAGTCAGGGAGGTCTGCTTTAATTCAACAACTCCTTCGAAGTAACAATTTTGATTTCTGAACTTATCCCACCCACAACAAACATTAAAAAAAAATAATAAATACCCTGATTAGGGATGAGTGGTGGTTAAATTCCTTGTCATTTGCAACGTTCCAAACTGGGCAGCTTTTTTTGTACGCCACTAGGGGATTCTTCAGCAGCTTTTCTTTTCTGGTTCCGTTTATTGCCTGTAGCAAAATTCGTGCCCAAAATAACCTATATTAAAAAAATGCTAATTATTAAAAATTTAAAGATTTACCAAGGGCAAATCGGGATATTTACTTTAAATTTTTAAAAAGATCCTTCATTTAAACTATAAAGCCCAAACCCTATCCAAACCAAAAATTATTAAATAAATTAAAAAAACAATATATATTATTTTGTAAAATGGAATACATCTCAAATACTTTATTTCTTCTATGGACCCAAACAATTGGGTCAAAATAAAATAGTTTTTCAAACCAGGAAAATTTTTACAAGTTATTTTAGAAATAGAAATATTAATAAATTATGGTTCAATTTTCAGTACGTTGAAGGAATCTCTTAATTTTTCCTTCATATTTAATTTTTATTTAAAACAAAGAAGTAATTCTTACTTATCCTTATTATTTAATCGATTAATTTTTATTTATGGAAATTTATATTTATCTATTACGATAAATATTAATTTTATTATTGATTTGGATGTCCGATTGTATTTTGTGTTGAAGAAGATGCTGTTTGAAGTATGTGTTGGAAGTTAAATCAGTGAGGGGTTAGGAATTGGGATTATCGGATTTTCATTAATTGTTGTTTCTTGTTAAAAATTAAAGGTTAAGTGGGAGGGCTTTGGATGGAAAGGGAAAGGTATTTACGGGAAAGGAAGTGGTAGGAAATTAAAGTATTTTGGAAAAAACGATGAGTAATACATGCAAAAAAACATAAGGCGGCTTTGGCAAGTAAAATTCAGTGATTTGTGAACCAAGTTTGAAAAACTGAAAAACCAAAGAACGAGATTAACCGAAAGAGAAAACAATAATTTAGCAGTTGCCAAAAAAGAAGTATTTGTGGATGATATAAAAAAGTAAGAAAAGTAAAAGAATGTAATAGTTGAGTTTGGTTTTGTTAATTTGAGAGTGATTTGCCAAAACGGTTAAAAAAGCTAAAAAAAGAAAACCTATTAGAAAATGGTAAAATTTTTTAAAAAAAAAAGGCCAATTTTTATGTTTTCAAAAGAAAGATTGTTTGGAAGTATATTAAGGAGGAAAAAAAGGGAATACTAAAAAAGGTGCATAATCTTGTTAGGAGGAAAAAGAAAGGGGTTAAATGAAACAGTTTGAAGGAGGGGATAAATGGGGACTTAAAGAAGGGAATAGGAAAAAGGGCTTCTTCTGGAGGGAAGCGGCGCGGAAAAGGTTTAAGAATTGGACGAATTAAAGGGAAACCTGCTTTAGAATAAATGATTTTTAGGGATGGTTTAGGCTTTTGTAAACTGATGGAAAGATGTGGGGGAGTGGGAAAGAAAACACTTTCCGAGAAAACATTATAAATGGAAAAAAGAAAGAAGGAGGTGAGTGATTATAGTAAATTGTTTTTGTGTGGGTTTTGAATGGATTTTTGCCAAGATGACATAAAATTTCATATGGCAGAAAAACAAGTAAATATGAACCAAGGTTTAACGAGGTTTAGTTGAAAAAGAAGAAAATGGTTTGAATCTCCAAGGTAGGTAGAGTATGTCAGATACGGTTCAATAACTTGAGTCACAAACAACGGAGGGGCCAGAGGATTGGTCATAAAATTTCCATGTTTCAGTTTGTGTAAAAGTTAAAAAGCGTTTAAGGGGAGGATTATAAATTCCGAAGTGGAATGGGGAGAGCAGTAATTATTACCCTTATAAAGGGGTTAAGTGAAGAAATTGAGGGGAACTGTAGAATATTTGGGAAATTATTTTATTGAGGGGAGTTTTGTTTGTAGGAGATATTATATGCTGGTTTTTTGGTTGAAAGAGTTTCATCGAAGTGACTTTGTGAACTAGATTTGGTGAAAGAAGAAGGTTGGCGTTATAGGAGTGGTAGAGGATTGTGTGGATTTTCAAAAATCTTTTACATTACAAATCTTAAGAGGTACAAGAAAAATATGACCGGGAGGAAGAATAAAATTTGTATTTAGGTTTTTATGGATTGCAACAGGCGTTTAATGGATTTAGGGGCATTTAAATTGGGAAGCTCATATTGGCAAGGTGTTTAGTGGATAGGCTCATGAAATGGAATCAAAGTAATGTATGGGGACGTAGTGAAGCGGTTGTGTTAAGAAATAAAATTTTGGTGGTCAGAAAAGTGGATTGGTTTAATATAATAGCGGTATTGAGCAGGGATGTGTTATGTCTCCTTGGTATTTCAATTTGTATATGGCAAAACTTTTTTGAAAAAGGAATTAGAAAAGATGGGGTGCAGAAATGGCTTTTGTTAAGAAATGATGGAAGAATGGAGGATTTGAGTGAGGTTTTTGCCCCTTAACCTATTTTTATATTGGCGGCGATTGGATTTTGGTTTATTGTGTGTTGGCGTATGACATCTGAAGGAGAGTTGAGAGGGGAATTCGTAGAAGATTGGCAGGGGGTGTTGTAAAAAGGAGGGATTTGAAAAGTAAATGCGTAAGATAAGAAGTAAGGTTATGGTTCTGTGGTAGAGGGACAGGTCCCCTCAGTCGTTGAAGTTGTTTAGATTGGTGAGGGCAGGCTGGGGAACAAAGTGGTCTTTGAGTTATAAATATTTAAAGAATTTATATTTGGTTTGCGATTTGAAAAAAGGAACGGGATTGGAGGCCAGAAAGCTTTGTGTAGAAGTTGTGAAATGGGCAGGGATGGGGTGGCGGTTGCAAATTTAAAAAAAATCGTTGGTTTGGGATTGTTGAAGGGACTTAAGGTCTTGAGTGTGTTTTTTTTACGTTTAACAATGGAGGAATAATTAACCTTGTTTGTTTTTAATGATGAATATGGTAGTGGAACTATGGTCGGGAATAAGAAGGATAGATCTCTATCTAAAGTTCAATGTGTTTTCAGATGGACAAAAAAAATCCCCCCTTTTTTAAAGGGGGGCGTTTATAGTTTTTAAGGGTGGTTCTTTTGGGGGAGGAAAAAAAAAGGAATTGATTAAAAGGTGTGGTGGTCTAAAACTATAGAGAGTTGTTTTCCTTTCAGGAAAGAAACGACAATGAAGAGAAATAAATGAAAAGTTTACATTTGAGATGGTCATTGAGTCATGTGGAAAGAAAAATGAATGGATCAGTCAGGGTTAAAGCGACAGAGAATGTATATTTGATGGTGTTTTTGGGGAGAAATCGGACCTGGCTGGGGAAGGGACTGAAGGAAAAGTTGGGATTGGGATGGTCAGTAAAAGAAAAAATTGGGTTCTTTGGAGTGACGAGGAGATGCCGGAGTTTGGCAAGAGGCGAAGAATTAAAGGTTACATAATAGGGAGTGATGGTGGGTTTTGTCAGGGGTATGGTTGTGGTTCAACCTTGGGGCCAGGAAGGATGAAAACCTACCCACTTAAGGACGACTATTTTGCCATATGAGGGGTTCCGTCGCAAGGTTCCCATTTTGAAAGGGCTATAGGTAGATTTTTTTGGGGACTACGACGGTTCCACAACTAATTTAAGGTATTAGACGGAGGCAGGGGTAAAGGTTGGCCTTTTTTACCCCAGTTCTTGGGGAAAGAAGGTGGATTATAAAAATTCATGATAAATTTTTCATTTATTTATTATATTACCATTTCTTTAAATCTTATGGTAGATTGACATTGTTTGAAAAATTCCAGTATTGGAAAGGCGGGGAACTGGTCTGGAAAACAATGTGCATTTAAAGACCTCTTTGATCATAGTTGAAATTTTACTGTAAAAATCTGGCAATTCAAAAAAGCTTTTATCAACAGGGACCAACATGTGTATCCATATAGCTTTGAACCTATTATTTATTTTTGTTTAATTCAGAGTTTTTAAACAATATTTAGCGAACTAATATTCAGCTTTCCACACTGAATTTTCACAAAAAACACAAATTGGGTTTCCCTAACAGAATATCTCTAAAACAAGATTAACAATCCTATAATTTAGAAAAAATATTTACCTAAAAAGACCAGAAAAGCGGATAATCAAGCTAAAAAAAAAAAAAAAAAAAAAAAAAAAAAAAATTTTAAAAAAAATAAACTTATTTAACAATTAGGCCCCACTTCCTGGCTCCTTCAAGGCTTGGCAATGACAATTAATTTCACAAACAATATATTTTAGGGGGACCATTTCCTATTTCCTTTTCTTTTTTTAACCCACTTTTTTTGCCATCATTTCATTTACCATTCCTCTTCACGTAAATCGGTTTTTCCTTCTATTTTAAATTATTGTGTCTATTCTTTCGTACTTTGCGAAAACCATTTATTTCGCGATAATTGTTCCCTTTGTTTTCATATTCTTCACACTACATGAGCACGAACAATACTTGGCAAAAAAACTTCAGGAGGGGACTAGTGAGTACCAAATTTTGGACGTTTTTTTTGCCCCAAAAGGAAAAACATTTTGTCTCTTTTTGGTCAATTTCCCCAACCCCCTTCTGCCTATTCCCCAATTTTCCCCACTCTTTTTAAGCTGTTTCTTTGATATTCCTAGAAATAGAATGAACAAACAATTTTATATTCTTCCCGCGGAAAGCCAAAAACAAATTTAATATTATTTTAAATATAGTTTCAATTATACATTAACATATTAACAGCCCATCACTAAACTTTCAGAAATTGTTCTTTCCAAACCAACCCCTTTAACCAGGATTATTTAATTTCTTATTTTCACCCTACCCATAAAATACACAAATACCCATTGTTTACAACCCAAACCAACCTAAAGTTAAAACTTTTAAATCTTTCCCGGTTTCCTCCTCAGGTCCTTCAGTATTGCTTTCATAATCAAGGGCAAAACCCAAAGGGGTTAGTTTTTCTTTTGTTACGGTATCATTATTCAAATATATTATATATTCACTGTTTGCCAAAATTTGGCATTTGCATCATAGTTGATGTTCACATAGTGTAGTGATGAATTTTCTATTATCCTAATTAAATGGTTTTGATATTTTTATGCAATTTCCATTTTGTTTATCAATTTATTTATTTTTTTAAAAGGTCGTTATTAAGGTAATTTTTCCATTATTTTGAAATTACAGTTCTTTGAAAATTCGAAGCTGCCGCTAGGGACAAAACATTGATGAATTAAAAATTATTTTAAATGGTTTTTGCAGCTTGTCTTTTTCCAATTTTTTCGTCGTACATTTTTAACAGGCTTTCCTGAGTGGAAAACAATCTTTCACCCCAATATATAATAATAATAATATATCTAATTATATATATATAATATATTATATTATACATCTATGATATAATAATAATAATATTACTAATATATACCAAAATATACATATATATATTAACTATTATATATTATATACTATATAATATACTATACTAAATAATTAATTATATTACTACTATAAAAACACTAATAAAAATATCTTTTTTTTCTTTTCACTTAAAACGTCTTATTTTTTCCCAAAGATTTCGAATTTATCCAGGTGCGTACCAAGCATCGGAAACAGAAAAAAGGGCAGGTAGGAAATAGGACCTATGGGACCAAAGTCGAAAAAAGAAAAGGCCCAGGGCCTTTAACCACCCCCTCTGTACCATTAAAATTAGTAAAAGGGGCTCGGTCACAGGGACAGAAATAATCCAACCCTAAAAGCTTTCATTGGGGACCCGCGACGACGGACCCCTCCCCCATTATGGGTATCACAAACACACTCACAACCGTACTCAAATAGAGATATAGCGCTCCAAATACTCTCAACCTGCGCCAAGCGTAGCAAACACAAGCACGCCCAACAACACAACAACAAAACACTAATAACGCCACACCAACCACACCATCTACACTCAACACACAACAACCACACAGGCACACACCAAACCTATATACAATTCTACACTAACTCCCACCTCACAACTGCAACACCACTACTCATCAATATACCTCTCGCACCTCCTGCCACACACAAAAAACAACTAACAAACCACTTCTATCACATCTTACCTTCAGAACCAAACTATACACATATCACTCTATAGCTCCATTTAACCCACGAGCGGCACCATACTACCACCACACAAACACACAACTCCATTCTCAATTTCACAGACAATATTCCACCAGAACAAAGACAACACACAAACAAACCACAACACACCAACCGGTCAGTTTCCCAACACTCTCCATCCCGTTACTCCGAGCTTTAAACCTAACGGAATAGGTTCAAATCAATCTAAACCTAACAGAGATGAATTGTTACCTTTCTAACAATAACTTCCATATCTTTCAAAATTACCCCATTCTTTCCCACAACCAACCACAAACTCTAATTAACGTCACTCATTTTATAATTTTCTCTACACCCCTTGCCATGCCCCTAAGGGGATAGTCCATCCTGAACCCACAATTGAAAAACTTTTAAGAATATGATTTGTAAAATCATCTATTTCCGGACCATAGTCTTCAACTACCATTTTAACTATTTAAACACCAGGTAAAAACATACCCTCATGTAAAGGAACTTTCTACCGCACTCAAAAGGGACTTTAGGTTTCCTATTAACATTTCACCAACCGTTAAATTTGCAACCCAAGGCAACCTTCCTGGCCATTCCAAAAAACTTTTCCTTTAACTTTACAACTCTGGCATCATTCCGTTCCCTGTCTTTCATTTCCAAAACACATACCCTAAAATATTTTTAAACTCAGACACTTTGCTTTCCCAGCTGCTTCACCAATCTAACAATAAAACTTTCCACCCCCCACTGAGGACTGTTTTCCTTCACTCCACAAACCCATAAACCTTACTCTTATTTACGTACATTTACTTTTTCAAACCCCTCCTTTTACCACACCCTGCCAAATACTTCTCTACCCAATTCTTTCTTCAAAACTTTCCTTTACTTCTCGTGAACGAGAAATCCCAAAAAATTCAATCCGGCATAATATAATATATATATTTATATTATATATATATATATAATATATATATATAATATAATATATATATATATATAATAATATAAATATATATATATATATATATTTATTAACCACTACTATATAATATATATATATATTATTAATATAATTTATATATACCTTATAAAACCAATACATTCTAACTATTAAAATGCATAATCCCTTTTTCACCCCAATTCCTACAATGGAAATAACCCAAGTTTCATATAAAATTTTGGCCAATTTCCATACCACTGTTTGGTAAATCGCCCTTTCATTTTTATTAGAGAACAAACTTTGTCTCCCCAGCTGGAAAAAGGCTGTTGGAATTAAGTGGTTTGGATCAAGAAGGAACCTTAAGATGTCGGGCGAGCAAATATGTCTTTTTAAAACCTTCATTTTTCAAACCTTGAGTTCTATAAAGATCTAATCATTTTTCCAGTTTTTCTTCAATTTAGCTCCTTTTATTTTCCTTTTCCTTTTTGCTCTATGTGATTTGGAAATTATTTTCTCCAATGAGGGCGCCTCTTCGAAGCTCCAATTACATTTTTTTTATTATTTTTGCCACTGAGAGAAAAGATTTCCCTTCTTTCAACGGTTTAGCCTCACAATAACGAATAGATGGAAGAAAATTTTTCTTTTCTAATTTACCAGTTCTTACAATGAAAAAAAAAAATGCAATATTAATGATAGTTCAGTGAAAAATTATTTACAAAAACAAAATTGATTTAAATACATTTTAATGTATAAATTTAAATTTTAAATACGTTTAAAATAACAACTTACTTAACAAACAAAAAAAATTTTCTACAATTTTTTATTCATGTGTTAGAGTGCAATAACTTCGTTCAAATTCTTGAAATATTACAAAAAGGGCAAATTGTGTAATTTGTCAAGAAATTTTTTGGTTTTATTTCATTTTGGAATTAATTTATTTTCATAAAATCAGCCAGGTTGGTTTGGCAACTATATATTAAAAACTTAAATTTGCATATTACACGCCTTCAAATTTCTAAAAATTAATTTCTTTTAAAGTTTCGCCTTTCTCCTAAAATCTAGGTGAAATTTACCATTCTAAACGGAAAACCGAAACCAAAAATATATTTTTAAAACCAATTGCCCACTCCAAAAAGCCCATATAACTTTAGTCTCCCTTTGTATTGCAAATTTTATTTATTTATTACAAAGACATTAATAAATATTAAATAAATATTCCTCAAAAAAATTTCAATATTATTTTATTTACCTAGTAGGCATACCAAGGATAAAAGATGCTTATTTTTTTTTCCTATCATAGGATTAAAAATCTCCATAGCAACATAATACATCCAAACACCTTAATCATAAATTAAGTACTAAACAACATTTGTTAACGCATGGAAATATTAAAATTCAGATGAAAAGTTGGATTTAAAGTTTTACAGGAAACTTAATGCATAAAAAGCTTTGATTTTTTGGGCAAAAAGGTTGACAATTACAAAAAAAGTAATATTTAGTAATAGAAAAAACAAATATTTCATCGGATAGTGTATCAATTTATTCCAATGTTTTTAAAAAAAAAGTTTTTTTTTTTTTTTTTAAATTCTTTTTTAAAAAAATATTAAACATAAAAAAAAAATTGTTAGCAATACCGAAAACATATTACAATTGGAAAAAATTTTTTTTCCTCTGCCAAAAATTTGAGTATTACCCCATTGCCAACCATTTAGTTTTAAATTTTCACCAATCCACATTGTCTTGATAAAAAAGGCGTCAGGTAACAGATCGGCCTCAAACCAGATAAATTTTTCCAAGATTCCAGTCTCCCCAGCCAAGCTAAAATTTTTGTAAAATAAAGAATAGAATTTTTTCTGGAAATATTTTTATAGGTTTTCCATTACATAGGCACAACAATCGCATTTAGCTGAAAATTAAAATAAGCTTTTTTTAATTTTCCTAATTTCAAACTTAAATTAAAATGGGTATTTTGTAATAAATAAATAATAATATTTAATTTGCAGATTTTTTTAGTTATCTAATTTATTCTCCTTTGAAAACAAAATCTCAAAAAAATATTTTGTTATTGGAAACAATTTATTTTAACATTTTTTTTTTCTTGAGATATATATAGTTTATATTTAGATACATTAAATAGGGATTAACTTCAAATATAATAATATGTATATGTTTTTTGGTATTATAATAAGTATTAATATATATATATATTATTATATAATATATTATTATATATTTATAATATATATTATATAATTAACCTTGGCCAGTAAAAATGTTTACTTAAGGAGATTTTTTTACTTGTGGACCATTTACTAACTTCAATAGTATTAATTGAAATTATTTGCCTGAACAACCATATATGAAAATAAAAAAAAAAGTGTAAATAGTGTACTATAATGTGCGGTACAAGTTCAATATTAAACTAATAAAGTCAATATTTTATCTTATGTTTAAACTATGTCAAAATTCAATTCTGCTGTTTAGAAAAGAAAAGATATTATTTTATAGGGATTGGGTACAAATTTTCAGTTTAGGAGCCAATTCTGTATTACAGGTGTTAAAAGGGAAATCTCCTGTTATTCCCCTCTAGGTCCAGTGGTTCCCAACCCTGTGGTATGCATAACCCTAGAGCGGTTTTAACTCGGAAGGAAACTGGTTCGGGAGGAATTATGTGGGAAAAATAATATTAGGTAATTGTCTAGTATAAACACCAAAAAATTTAAAATGGGGGAAAAAAAATAAAAAAAAACCCCAAACCCCACCCCAATTTATCAATATTTCGCGGGATTATGCATGTGTCTTTCCCTCACTATTTATTAAGAAATAATGTTTAGAAAGACTTTGTATATCAAGCCCAATGAATGATATAATTATTATTGAACTTTATTGTATTTTAGTTTGCCCAATATTATTATATTAATAATTTGTTAATCTTGGCTTTTGATGTAGGACTATTATAAAAATTTGAAATTTATACATTCGTAAATAATTACACCAATTCACCAAGAAGACCCTATTAAAATTGTTAACAATTAATTTTAAAGTACTTGATTAATTTTAAGCCTTAAACCCTTAAGGGAAACCTTTACTATCTGCACAAAACAAAAGCTTTTTGCATGAAAAGGGTGAGTAGGGGTTACTAATTGCATTGGGATAAAGCCTAATCAAATGAGGTACACGGGAAAAGGAAAAAAAAGGTTTGGGTTGCGCATTTTCAGTGTAGATTGGAGGCTCCCTAAAAAAAAAACTTTATATATGTATTAAAATCTAAACTAATATTGAATGTTCTTTTTTCTATTTTTTGCAGGGACGATGGTCTCGGTTATTAATAATTCTTCAAATAAAGTTATTTAAATAGTTTGATAACTTTGTATTATTATATTTATAACACATTTAAATCTTAAGCCTTTTAGCTTTTTTACAAGCAGTAAGATTAAAAATAGGAGAAAAAAAAAAACACAAACTGTAAACCTGAAACGTATGTAAATATTAAAATTACAAGGCCCATTTTTGTAACATTATGGAAAAGTTGTACTAATAATTATATTTTACTTTATAAATAAAAAAAACTTAATTAAAATAATAGTTTTATAAATAATTATTACAATTTCTTCATAGGGAAAATGCTTGAACTTTACACTTTGAGTTTGAGCTTGCTGGAAAAATATTTCCACAAAAAAAAAACTAAAAAACTTGAAGGAATCCTTTTTTCCTATTTAGGGTACGTTATTTAACTAAAATATAGGTTTCTTTTTTCTTGAATGTTAAATATCCTTAAAATATAATTAAATAAACCTTACCCCAATTATAAAAATCCCCTTTTAATAAGCTTTAATTCATAAATATATATATAAACCAGAAACCATGTTCACAAGTTTCTTTTTTGGGCCAGAGCTGAGAGGATAATTACATCATTTCTTTCTTGGGCCATCTCAGTCATCATTTCCTTTTTGGGCGAGAGGATTATTTACTACAAGTTTTTCTTTTTCGGGCCATTTCCAAGTTTAAAAAAGTTCAATCTCTCTTTGGGCTATAAAAAAAAAAACAATTCCCTTTCCCATTTTTTGTTCAATGCAGAAAAACAATTAGTTTTAAAAAATGAAAAAAAATTCAACAGAATCGTTTTAAAGATCAAATGACATATTGAGTTTAATTTTACCAATTTGTCTGATTATCAATCTCTTTATATAAATACTACACTATTTGTTGCTTAAACTTCAGTTATTAGTTGAAACAATTATCAGTTTCTTCACATCTCAAGGGTTTCCAAGATTCAGTACTTACAGCGATCCTGACTATCGACTGTCAGAATTGTAAATATAATCTAATAAATTGAACAAATAATAAAGTTATACCTTTGTTTCTCTTAACCTATTTGCAGTCTTTTGTATATTATATTTCATGCATACATTTTTTTTTAATCTATTTTCAGAGCCACGCCAAATTGAAATCCTGAAAGACTGGATGCTCAAATCCGGTCCCATATAGAATCTTCCATTAGCTTAAAAATTAATTGCTTTGCTGAAACTGTCCAGGTAATTCTTTTCGTCACAGAAAAAGTTATATAGCTTAAGGGGCATGGTAACAAAAATTGTTATCAAACTAAGTTTGGGTTTGGCAACCAGTCATTTAAACTTCCCTGGGTACACTTAAAACTATTTGAATAACATGCACTCTCCCCTACAATGTAACCTCTTGACTTCTAATTCCAATTTGAACAGATGATTTTGAGCAACATTCTTGTAAAAACTCAACTTCTATAATCTCCCTCTCTAAACACCTTTCCAACTTTCCTATCGCATCTATGGAGCGTTATCTCTCGATCTCTATCACCTGTTGACAATTATCAACATCCTTGGCACTTAACTAACTAACTACACTTAACAAAAGGCTTTCTTGGAACCCTCATCTCATCACTTTGAACGAGTGATTGCCTAGTGCGCTTGACCTACACATCTCGCAATAAGTGGGTTTCTGTTCTAGGCCTGCGCGAGGACATTTTTTTTCCTCTTTCTCAGTTGCTTCAGCATAGCAAAGGGAGCCATTACAATCCGTCCCTTGTATGGAGTACTGCCTCTCATATCTGGGAGTCGGCTTCTGGTTTCACCCGGCCTTTTTTGGACAGGGTTTTGAGCAAAGGCCAAGACTTAAAACTGTTTTCCGACTTTCCACTTCACTTGCCCTCTATCTTTGCGGCGCGATGTGTGTTGCGGTGCCTCCTTTATCTCTTTCTATCGGTACTCCGCAGCGTGCAGCAGGTTCTCTAGGGGCTTGTGCACTCGCATTACCTCCACCTTTTACGACGTCTTCCGTCAGCACAAGGTGTGCTGTTTGCGCATTGAGTTGTCGTGGTATATGTGGCAAACTCAAGGGTGGTTCGCGTGGCATAGTTGCTTCCTCTCTTTTTCACTGACCGACTTCTGTTCTGTGAATTCTCTTCCATCTTCTCTTGTGTTCTTCTTGCTGAATATAATCTCCCGCACTTCAAAGCCTGCGTTCTGTGCTTATGTGGTAATTTTGCGTAAAGTTGTGTACTTCGAGGCGGTTGCAACACCCCCTCCTGGTGAATACCGAGGCTCGCCCGTGCAGAAAGTTTGTCGGGTGACAAACCATAGTAAAAAAAAAAAAAAATATATATATATAATATACTTCATATATGATATATATATATATATATTATAAATTAACTGGCTACTATAACTATACGTCTATAATATATATTATATATAATCATCATCATCATTTTATATTATATAATACACATATATATATATGTCTTTATATTATCTTTAATATATATAATAATTTACATTACCTATTATATATTGTTACTTTTAGTTAGTTAATAATAAACATAATACTATTAATATATTATGCTATTATATAGTTATTATTATTATGTATATTATATATTATCCCCATAGGTAATATAGACATTATACTAGTATATATATATATATATATTATATTATAGTTTTATATATATCATTATAATGTTATACAATTTTAATTAATTATACTATTATATATATTTAAATTTCTATTTTAATTATTTAATTTATTTTATTTTATTTCTTTTAATTTTATTTATTTTATTTTTATTTAATAATTTATATTTTTTATTTTAATGTTTTATTTTAATTTTTAATTTTTAATTTATTTATTTTAATTTTAATTTTAATTTTATAATTTTTTATTTTATATTTTAATTTTTAAAATTTCATTATATTGTTATTTTATTTTTTTTTCCAGTTTCCAGTTACCAGGAGGTCACTTTTCCAGGTTCCTGGAATCCTTCCAGTCTTCCAGGATTTCCAGGATTTCCGGACCCCCCGATCGGTATGGCACGTCATAACTTAACGGCGATTATATCGAATGAATCTTATTTAAAATTATGCTTTCGATTATATTTGCAATTGCGAAATGGTTCAACCAGCTAGCACGATAGCAATAACGATTTATAACATCGGACTTATAGGTTGCGATAAAAAAAATCGATAAAATGAGGTATACATCAAATATGTTAATCTATCGATATTTAACCTCTTTTTGGAACCCTAAATAAACTCTTATAGACGCCGGCGCTAAATCGGTCCAATTTTGCGTGTGGTAGAAAACCTTGGAGTTCAGGCTCAAAATAAATAAATTACTAACTTTTCAAACAACAAAGTTTATATATAATTATACAAAGATATAATAGAAACGTATGCAAAAGAAAATACATAACAAAACGAAATGTTCATATTAAAATAAGAATAAGAAAATAATATTCAAATATTCCACGGACGTTAGAAAAATGCTTTACACATGCTCTGGTTAAGGGTGATTATTGAAAACTTAATAGGCTAGTCATATTTGATCAAATGTTGGAGTAACAGATTCGATTGCTATGTGAGCTAAGTTGGTGATTAAGTAAAGTGATAAGGAACTCTTATACAATTCTAGTGTTGTGGTATGTGTGTGTGTTTGTGTGTGACATATTTGTGTGTGTGAGATCTAGATGTGTGTTGTGTGTGCATGTGATGAGTGTTGTTGTGGTGTGTTGTGTGTGTGGGCCACTATTGGTATGTTAGGTATATTTTTATTGGTAAGCAGAAAATATGTAAGTGAAAATGACTTTCGAAAAACTATAAATGTATAATTAGCTATTACATAATATTAATAATAAGTGAATATGTATTACATAATATAATTAAATATACATTAAATATTAATCGCTCTCAATATAATACATTATATTTATTGTCAATAATACATATATTTGATTAGGTACGTGTCGTCTGTTAGCATATAGTAAAGTTGAGACTTGCTATGTGATTTCTGCTGGACGTAAAA
Source organism: Trachelipus rathkii (assembly GCA_015478945.1). NCBI lineage: Eukaryota > Metazoa > Arthropoda > Malacostraca > Isopoda > Trachelipodidae > Trachelipus > Trachelipus rathkii. The sequence continues at coordinate 5,362 of JABUQX010082410.1, read as the reverse complement.
CTATCCTTAATTTTTAGTTACCTTGTTAATGAATGCTGTTTGTCAGTTAGGCTAAGGATGAGATATTAGTTTTGATTTAGTTTTCAATATTACAATGTTAATGTAAAATTAACATTAAGTATCATATTTACATTGTCTTGAAAAGCGTTGATATTTTTATTTAACTTGAACGTTTTGATAATATTTAACAAACTCATCAACAACAACAACGACCAACAACACAAACCTACAACACAATCGCAAAGCAATTTCCAACCTACAACAACTGACATCTAACTATCAATGAGACATGGGAAAAAACAGAATCGGCACTCCAACCTCACGAGCCCCAACATTTCACACCCCACACGACACACAACAAACCGCAACCATCTACCCAAGCTAAGAGAAGAAGATCATCTAAAGCGAACCCAAACTAATATCTTATACCATCCCTCATGATATACCGCTACTCTCAACTGTCTCGATTTACAATTAAACTCCATAGACTACAAACCGAGAGAAATTCAATCGACACAACCGAAGTACAATAGCCACCAATCAACACATACAGATCACAAGAATAGAATAGCCAAGCAAACAACGCGAAATGCAATAACCCGGATAGCACCGAAGACAAAATATAGAGTGTGGGCCGGTCGTCATCCATACACTGATACTACTGACTTACTAACTGACCTTTACTGACATTTAGACCACAGCGAGTATAGATAACACTGACTGCAAAAATGTTTACACGCTTACCATCAACAATGTAGCAAGACAAAATCTCTTCTTAACGCTAGTAAAGACCAACAAAATTATGCTTTTAGAACGCAAAATAAACCACACAACAACACCAATACATCCCACAACACAATACAATAATCTCAAATCTTAGAAACCAGTCGTATTTCACTAAAAAACAAATTTATTAAAATGAAATACCATTTTGTATTAAAAAAACATATAAGAATAGAACACTCTCATAAATCTATACCAAATAGATCTCTACTCAACACAAACTAACACATAGCACCACACACAAATATACACTACTTACTGATTCAGGATACCACGATTTATAAAAGAAACACAAACAAAAATAAAAATCAAAATGTCTTTCTGGCTACACATATGACTTGATTTCAATTAATCATAGACTTGATATCACACACAATCAGACACAACTAAACATCCTGATACTAAGCTCAGAAAGATCTCCAACCAATGATCTCGAATAGACATACAATAAACACTCGGAATGAACCATACTAAGCATAACATGGCAACACACCACCCACTCAAAACAGCCACACCAAATGCCAAAAAGACGCTCAGAAACCGAGCGGCGTGACACTGCCACCAAAGAATGGTAGCTTTACGACTTACACAATAGACACCACACAATATAACAATAGCATGCTATTACAGTGATATGTAACGACCCATAAACAATAGCATTGATATTACAAAAATACTGCACTTCGATCAATAAGCAACCATCAAAATACGAATTCCATCCTAGAACACTACAATAAGCCATTCAACCTCATAGATACAACTGCAGAAAAAATTGGGTTACGCAGATGGGTAGAGTGAAAGGGTTGATTAACTGATTTTACTGATTTAAAAAACTTATGCCTAACTAGAATATATATAGATAAATTTTTTAAGTTAGAACATAGAAGAAAAATAAATTTTTAATTAAATAGATAATGTCTTGCAGACAAGTGATAGTTGTTTGTTCTAGTGTTTGTTATATAGTGCGAGGATTGGTTTGATTAATAGCATGTTTCCCTTGTTTTTAATGTAGGGAAATTATTGGGTATGGTAAAATGTAAGAAACGTTTTAAAAAATAAACATAAAAGAAGAATAAGTTTTTTAGTAAACACAAAGCACGAATAAATAAAATAGTTTTTGTATTATGTTATACATTAATATATGATCATTTGTAAATCAAATAGATCAATAGGACAAATAGACTCATAATATCACGATGGGTTAGGTGGGGTGACTGCTAGGACTAGTTTGATTTAGGCCCACGGGATGATTTACGTGATTTAACTGCATTTTAAGGTATGCTCAAAACATAACAATTGTTAATAAAGATATGACTAGACATCAAATTTAGTTATCAATAGATCAATAGACTTAAAGATCATGTAGAATCAAATAGATCATGGATGGTAAGGATAGAGTGGGGTGGTTTGATTTACTGGATTTACTGACATTTACTGCTTTAGGGGTATAGATTAAGAAAATGCATAATTTTTGTAAGAATATAAACATAAAATCGAAAGAGAGGAATTGAACATTCATATTCTCTAGTCAAGATTATGTTTTATTTGTTAGCTTTTGATTAAGTGTGAAAACTTTTCCGTTAGCATACAAATCGTTGTAGTATATAAAGAAGCTTATTTTTAATGATATGTTTATTCCGCAAAATGATACTGCGAAAATTGTTGACCTGAATCAATGATCAGTGACATGGAATGGGTGGGAAACAACGGAGGACAGGGGCTGGGTGGGTTGATTTAACTGATTTACTGCTATAGGGTTAGGATATGTAAAAATGTAAATTTTTTTAATTTAATAAACATAAAAAGAATGAATTTTTAGTAAAAACAAAATGTTTTTCTTAAAAGAAACAAAAACAAAATAATAAAAAGAATTTTGTAAGTTGTTATTCAGGAAATATGACTTATGAATCAATAAATCAAGTAGGATCAAGTGAGATCAATAGATTAAATAGAGGGAATCATAGGATAAGGAGGGGTAGGCTGGAGGGTAGTTTGAATAACTGATTTACTGATTTTTACTGATTTAGGGCATGTAAAAACATAACAATTAAACAAAAAATAATGGACTTGACATCAATAGATCAATAGGAATCAATGATCAATAGAGTGTTCAAGGTGAGAAATCAAGGATGGAAGAGGTAGGAGATGAGTGTGCTGTGAATAGGTACTGTTTGGTTTGACTGATTTACTGATTGTAACTGATTTACTGATTTACTGCATTAGGAGGTGTAAATGTATTAACATATTAACAATTTTTATACAAAAAATATGACCTTGAATTGCTATAGCAAATCAATAAGTTTTATCAAGGTAGATTCTATGAGCTTATTGCAATACTGTAATCATGGCAGACCATTAACAGGGTAGGTAAGGATGAACGTGATTGGCTCTTACTTTGAATGTTATGATTTTTGATTATATTCTTGCTATAATCTGAGGTTTACTGATTTACTGATTTAGCTTTAGAATTACTGATTTACTTGTGATTCCACGGTGACTTGATTTACTGCTTTACTGATTTACTTGATTTACTGCTTAGGGTATGTAAACATAACAAATTTAATAAAATATATTCATTGAATCAATAGGAATCAATTAAAACTCTCTGATAGATTCATGGATGTTTGGTAGACAGGGCTGGCAGTGGGAGGGCGTTTGACTTAACTGATTTACTTAGTGTTTATGCTTTAGGGAATGTAAAAATGCAATTTTGTCCTCAAGCACAGTGATCTAAATGAACAGCAATAAAGATCTCTGTTTGAGTAAAAATGCGACATGTTTGTCCTTCCTTAACATAATATCAAAAATACAATAAAACGCGTGGTTATAAGAGCTGTTTGTTATACTAATATAACTGGATATCAATAGATCAGATTGATACAGGTTAGTATACGATGGTTATGGGTAGAAAGGGTGTCTGTGAGGCAGTTTGGAGGTGAAATTGATTTACTTGATTTACTGCTTTAGGGTATCGTAAAACGCAAATTTTTTTTAAAGTGATAAACATAAAGATAAATTTTTAGTAAAAAAATACAATGATTTTGTAGAGAAAACAAAACATAAATATATAAAAAAAGATTTTGTTTAGTTTTATTGTCTGTGCAAGAAGATAAAGTTTGTCCAAAATTGTTATGAGCTCAATAGATCTTTAGAGTTATAGATCATCCACTGATGAATTGTGATGGTAGGAGGGTGGCTGGAGGGTAGTTTGATTTACTGATTTACTTGGTATTTACTGCTTTAATGGTATGTAAAAATGCAATGTTTTTTTTATAGTTAGGTATACATAATTAAAATATTTGGAGATATGTTTGGTATATGAAGATTTAGATATTTTTAAACAAGCAAATGGATCAGAAATTAAGATTTATAATAATTAATGATGTTATACTTAAAATTTATAAGCATATATTCTAATCACCGTAGAATCAAAATAGATTAGACTCATTATATGATTTCTCAATGGCCATAAAGTGTACGGTATGAGGGTCTGGAAGGCAGTTTGATTTACTGATTTACTGATTTACTGCTTAGTGTATTTTAGAGTATGTACAAATTAAAAATTTGGAGATATTTTCATTACATTTAAAGAGTTATATAATAATTTTTTAGTTATAAGAATCGAAAGATGTTTATAAAGAGAACCATTTTATTCATACGCAAGGTATGAAAAGTTTGTTGTTGTTTTATAGATTTTCCAAAAAATTTTGACTTGTAATCAATGATCAATTAGATGCAAATAGATCCATGGATGGAGTTGGAGTGATTTGATTTAATGATTTACTTGCTTTACTGCTTTAAGGTATGATAAAATGCAAATTTTAAGTTATAAACATAAAAAAGAATATTTTTTTTTAGTAAAAACAAAAATGTGGGTGATTTATACAGAAAATATATTACAGACAACTGCTACAAATTAAACACAGTGTGATATATATACAAAAATATGGATTGAATCAATTTAGATCAATAGATCAATTAGATCAATAGATGTGAATATGGTTACAGAGGTAGCGAGAGGGTGTGCTGGAATGGTCTCAGTAGATATTATACTGAATATCTACCTGATTATGCTTTTAGTGTATGTAAAAAATGCAATTTTTAAGGTTACTAAACATTAAAAAGGGAAACAATTTTTTTAGGTGTAAAAAACCACTTGTTAGCTCTAGTTCTAACAGCTTATTAAATGTAAATAAAAGTTTTTGTGTTATGATATATTACGAAGACATAAAGTAAGTGGACATTTAAGAATATCAAATTAGATCAAGACGTATGAGACAAGTTTTGATTCACATTATAGGAGATCGGAAGGGTGATGGCTGGATACAGTTTGATTTACTTGATTACTGATTTACTGTTTTAAGGTGATGTTAAAATATGGCGAGAATGTATTGATATTAAGAAATATATAAATATGCAGAGAAGAGGGAATAAAATAAATTTAGATAAACAAAAACCATTATAAGTCTAAAAGTGCATACAAAAACTCAAAAAAAAATAATTAAAAGATAATGATTAAAGGAGAAAGAAAAACATTAAAAAAAAAAAATAAATAATAGCCATAAATTTATTCGGTAAT
>JABUQX010082409.1:12500-36999 GCA_015478945.1 Trachelipus rathkii | reverse complement strand
TGATAATAATTTTAGCCCCTACATTCTTACAGAATTCACTAGCTAAATATTCTGCCATTAAGAGCCTTAACTAGGCAGGGTCATGTGGAATAATAATAATAATAATAATAATAATAATAATAATAATAATAATAATAATAATAATAATAATAATAATAATAATAATAATAATAATAATAATAATAATAATAATAATAATAATAATAATAATAATAATAATAATAATAATAATATTCTGATATGTTGTAAATAGTAATATAAAAATAATATCAATATAATAATAATAATATTTTGAGCAGTTTGCATATTTATTTTAGGGGTGCTATGCTGAATTCTTCTGGTAAGTTAAAACTTCTAATTTTAGTTACCTTGTAATTAGCGTGAGTAAATATTTACTATATGTCAGTTAGGCTAGGTTGAGATAAATTTTTGTTTAGTTTTCAATATTACAAATGTTAATGTAAAATTAACATTAATATTATAGAGATATGTTTGAAAAAGTGTGGTGTGTTAAAACATGCGAGTTTGTGTTGGCAAAAAAAAAGGTGAGAACAGGTTATGTTTTGTATATTTTCATTTAACTTGAACGTTTGATATATTTAACAACAACAACAACAACAACAACAACAACAACAACAACAACAACAACAAACAACAACAACAACAACAACAACAACAACAACAACAACAACAACAACAACAACAACAACAACAACAACAACAACAACAGCAAAAACAACAACAACAACAACAACAACAACAACAACATCAACAACAACAACAACATCGACATCAACAACAGCAACAACAAACGCAACATTTCAACCACAACAACATCAACAACTGCAACAAATGCAACATTTAAACAACAACAGCTAAAGCAAAGAATTTATTTTTATGTAATGTTTATACAAAAAGATACTTATAATATGACATGAATCAATAGATCAATAGATATGTAGATCAATAGATCAATAGATCAATAGATCAATAGATCATGGATTGGGTGGAGGGTAGAGTGGGTGGTTTGATTTACTGATTTACTGATTTACTTCTTTAGGGTATGTAAAAATGCAAATTTTTTAAAGTTATAAACATAAAAAGAATAATTTTTTAGTAAAAACAAAATGTTTAAAGAAAATAAAACAAAATAAATAAAAAGTTTTTGTGTTATGTTATACAAAATATGACTTAAATTAATAGATTAATAGATCAATAGATCAATAGATCAATAGACCAATAGATCAAGGATGGGTATGAGGGTGGCTGGATGGCAGTTTGATTTACTAATTTACTGATTTACTGCTTTAGGGTATCTAAAATTGCAAATTTTTAAGTTATAAAAATAAAATAGCAAACAATATAATTTAGTTGACGATTATAAAAAGAAAACAAAACAAAATAAATAAAAGTTTTTTGTGTTATGTTATACAAAATATGACTTGAATCAATAAACCAATAGATCAACAGATCAATAGATCAATAGATTATGGGTGGGTAGGAGGGTAGAGTGGGTAGTTTGTTTTACTAATTTACTGCTTTAGGGTATGTAAAAATACAAATTTTTTAAGTTATAAAAATAAAAAGAAAAAATTTTTTAGTAAAAACAAAATGTTTAAAGAAAACAAAACAAAATAAATAAAAGTTTTTGTGTTATGTTATACAAAATAGGACTTGAATCAAAGATCAATAGATTAATAGATCAATAAATCAATAGATCAATAGATCACGGGTGGATGGTTTGATTAACTGATTTACTGATTTACTGCTTTAGGGTATGTAAAAATGTAAATTTTTACGTTATAAACATGAAAAGCATAAAATTTTAGTAAAAACAAAATGTTTTAAACAAATAAAATTTAAAAAGTAATTAAAAAATTTAAATTGAAAACAAAAAGTAAAAACATAAAGAATGAAACTTATAAAACTTATAAAATGAAACTTATAAAATAAAAATAGCAAACAATATATTTTAGTTGACGTTTATAAAAAGAAAACGAGATTTTGAAATTAGAAATGGCAGTCTGAGGCTAAACGAATGTTTACTAACTCAGCACCGCACCGGCTCCAGCACCGGTGCCTGTACCAACTCTGTCTCCTTCTCAGTCTCCTTTCTCCATCTTCTCTTATGCACTCCGTGCATTTCTACTTCTTCTTTTATTTCAGTTGGGGACCCTCCTTCGGGGGGTTCCAAACACCATTCTTCCTCCTTCCTCGTTCCTCCTTCTTCCTCCTTCCTCATTCCTCCTTCTTCCTCCTTCCTCATTCCTCCTTCTTCCTCCTCCCTCATTCCTCCATCTTCTATATACATTATGCAAATTTCAACCTTCTAGGAAAATTTCCTATCTGGAAGGAAACCCGAAACCTCGATTCCAGGCAGACGGAGGCGACACAAACAGACAACCGAAAATAAAGATACCTTCGCGCAAACTATTTATTATTATTTATTATTTTTATTATTAAAATTATACTTTAATTTTTTTTATTATTATTTATTTTTTTTCATTTTAATTTTATTTTTATTTATTTTTATTTTTTTTTATTTTTTTAAACTTTTTTTCCAGTTTCCAGTTTCCAGGAAGCCATTTTCCAGTTTCCAGGTTCCTGGAATCCTTCCAAGATTCCAGACCCTCTTATATCTCTCTTTAACTACTATATATATATATATATATATAATATATATATATATATAATATATATATATATATATATATATATATATATATATATATATATATCTGTATAACTTATATATATATATAACCATATATATATATCTATATCTTTCTATATATATACATATATATATATATATATATATATATAACAACATATATTATATATATATACTCATAATATGCTGTCTCTCTCTCTCTACCTACATATATATATATATATATTATCTGCTATGGGTTAATGACCAAGACTCGCTCTTGGTCCCCTTATAAATCTTAATTAAGGCCCTATCAATCTGCCGGTTTTCAAATGAGAGATGTATCTAATTATTTCTTTATTTAAATCAGTGATCGAGTTTTACAGGAAATGTCTTTACACAATGAATAATAGGTAATGTAAGCACCTTTAAATCGTAGAGATTAACAATATATAATCACGTAATCACTACTTAATTATAATGGCACTCACCCTAATCTAAGCTAACCTCTCTGCACGAGAGTTTCCTACAAAAGACCGCGAGATAGGGACGCTTCAGGCGGCATCTCCTCTCTCATTCAGGCATCCCTCCCAATGGGGGAGAGACGCTATGATACCCCTTTAGTTACATTGTTCATATGAGAGTCACCAGGCCTACGAGATGTACACATGAGATTGGCAAAGTGGTCTCTCACAAGGCTGTGTCACCCTTTGTGTCAAGCATGCTTTACAAAATTACTCTAATCATGGGGTTTAGCCCATGTATTTGTGGTGACCTCTGGCTGTTTGACAGGAACATTTGGTTCAAAATCTGAAGTGAGGCTTCAGATTTTGATTATATCCAAAGGTTCCTACGAACACTCCTTTAAATGGTTACATGAAATATAGGAAAGTGGAAAAGAAGGAATAGTGGAATAGCTACTTGATGAGGAGAAAGAACTACAATATATGAATCATAATACCTTCAACAAATGAGTTTGTAATCGTATTAATTTCCACATCATCTTTTTTATCTCTTATTTTTCTCAAGAATTATTCACTTTGGTCCTCCATTTCCTTCCTCTATTTTCTTCTCATTCCGAGTTTTTCTTTCGGATTGAAGGATCGAGGACTGGTTCGTAAAATATTTTAACATTTCTTAAACTTTCTACTACGACTTTATTGTCCTTTATTATGTGAGCATTGCTGTTGGTAATTTTTACCACACGATAGGGGCCGTGATACTTTGCTGCAAGCTTTCCGACATTGTATTGTTGACTCTTCACAAGTAGAAATCGAGCCTCTTTCAGATTCTTTGGTAGAAATATATTGCGATTTCGCAAATTAGTTCTCTGGGCCAATGGTTTTGCCATTAGTTCTGTTATTCGCTCAATGTAGGTATCGTATGATTTTGGTCCACTGGAGGCAGTTGTGCTGATAAGACCGTCAGGTATGTTGATATTTTGCCCAAATAATAGCTTACTGGGACTTATGCCCCCCTCTGAGATGGGAGCGAGCCTCAGGGCGAATAAGACAAACGGTAGGACGTCTAACCAGTCTTGTATTTTCATGGTTGGTTCAGCCAGCATAGTTCTAATGCTGTTGACAATCATCTTGTTGACCATTTCTACTTTCCCATTACTTTGGCAATTATATGTACTGGTAGTGGAGTGGATGATCCCCAACAGCTTACACACACTCTCAAATAAATGTGAAGTAAAGTTGGCGCCGTTATCTGAAACTATTCGGCTGGGAATTCCACAGTGGGGGATTAGCTGGTTTATCAAAGTCTGAACGATTGTCTCTTTTGAGGCGTCCTTAAGTGGGAAAGCCCATACATAGTGAGAGTAACGATCTATAAGGGTTAGGAGATACTTGTAGCCCCGACAGGTAGGGAGCGACATCTACATGAAGAACTTCAAACTTGTAGGTAACTTCGCGGTACTGGCCTAAAATGGGGTTAATCCCACGGCTAACCTTAGACACCTGACATTGAGCACACGATCTTACTATCTCCTTAACTCTACGATGAATTTTCTCAAATACGAAATCGGCTTTTATAACAGTGAGGCATCGATTTATGCCGAGGTGTCCCTCCAAGTGGATCATTCTGATGAGGGCGGCAACTTGGGTGCTTAGAATGATAACTCGGGAATAGGATAATGATATGTCAACATATAAAGAAATCTTTTTCTTCTTGAACCAAAAGTCTTGTTTTTTAATGATTAATGAGCTCTTATTTTTACCTTCTAACAAGGATTTTATAAATGGATCATCCTCTTGGTCTCTACTTATCTCTATATAATCAATTTCCCTCCTAAAGCGCTTAATCAGCTCTAAATGTGCGTCGTTCCAATCTCGGATCAAATTGATGTGTGTGTTTATAGGTAAAATGTCTCTTAATTCATCTACTTTTAATTCAGTTACTTCTTTATTAAATTTATCTAATTTCTCTTTCTCTATTTCTCTTCTTTCTTCTATGCTCAACCCTCTCGTTACTACGTCTGGAATTTTCCCATGGGAGATATTTAAAAAAGGTGTTCTATGGTCATTTAAATCCCATTCATTTTTGCCTTTCTCGGAATTTACAATCTGTTCACGTGACACACATCTTGAGGCTTCAGCGTATTTTCTCTTTATCCCAGGGGTAGGTATCTCGTAGTAATTAAGAGTATTGGAAAGACTAGTCACCTGATGTTTTGATCTAGTATCAGCCTCGGCCTGATTGGCTGGCGTAGGAGTGGCTAAGCCAATCACCGAGCTCGGGAGGCGTGGCTTCGCTAGCTCCTCCTCCTTTTTGTTCAGATTGCAATGATCTATTGCACTGTTCGTGATTTCGTCTTCGGGATCAAGATGGTTATGCAATAAGTAATCACACAACGGATTTGTCTTCTAGGTGATCAACTCCCAGGAAACTTAATAAGCCGACAAGAGATTTAAGCTTCTAATCTCCCGTAAATTATAATTCTTATCATCATTGCATTTGTTGTATTTTTGAATAATTTCACGTGATTGAGTTAATATCTTGAAAGGTCGATTAGAGAGAAGATAACCATATTTTTTAGGAGTTTAGTTAAAAGCACTAATAATTTTCCCACACAATCATATGTCTGCTCCGCGGCTGATAAAATGATACTATAGAAGGCTATCGGCTTTCCTCCTCCGTCAGGAGTAGATAATATGACTGCTGCAGCGGCGGTATTGGTCGCATGAATGATGATGTCGAAAGGACTAGTGTGGTTTGGGTAAGTTAGAGTATTCGCGTTTCTTATAGCCTCCTCCCCTGAGGGGTCCCAATTGATTTTTCGGTTCCCATACGGCTTTCCTTTCAGATAGTGATAGAGGGGCGAAGTAATGTTTGAGAACATAGCGACAGTAGAACGATAGAACCCAATTTTTCCAAGATAACTTCTTAATTCTTTGATAGTTTTTGGTTTTGGACTGTCTATTATCTCCCTTATTTTATCATCGTTTGGCCTAATTCCCTCTTTGTCTATCGTGAGGTAGTCAATTTCATTTTTTGCTATTTGACATTTACTGAAGTTGACACTGATGTTAAAGTATTGTAACCTTTTCAGCACCCTTTCAAGGAGGATCAGGTGTTCTTCTTCCGTTTCTGAGTGTATGAGAACATCATCCATATAAGCGTGAGTGTTTGGGATCCCTTGTAATAGAGTATCAATGAAGGCTTGGAAAATAAACGGAGAGGAGACGAAACCCATGGGCAGATTTTGGTAGGAATAAGAACCCATGTTGGAAGTTATAGTGAAGTATTTCACGGAATCTGGGTGTAAAGGGATGGCGTAGTATGATTGGACCAGGTCCAGGGTAGTGAAGAGCCTACTTCCTTTCAATGTAAACATTGCATCGGTGAGATGAGGTAGGCCATAAGTTTCGGCCTCCACCCTCTTGTTGAGTTCTCTGAAGTCTGATATAAGTCTCACGCGCCCTCCACTCTTTTCAAGGACGCTGACGGGGAAGGACCAGGGCGAGTTGGATCGTCTGAGCACTCCTGTGGCCACAAGATTGTCAAATTCGGCTCTAGTTGGTGAGTAGAGCTTATGGGGAATTTTCCTGGGTCTAAGAGAAATGGGGGGTCCCCGGACCTTTGCTTTGTATGGATAGGTGTTAGCCAGCTCGATTAGTACTTTTTCAGGTATAAAGGCGGTCTTTTCATCAGTAGTTACCTGACCGCCTTCACCTATCAACGCTGTGCTCATTCTTTTATTTGTGTTGTTTTTATATTTTTCAAAAATTTCGTCCCATATTTGCATTTGTTTAATTTTTATGTGATGATTTTCAGGTAAGTATGGATTGACAAATAACTTTTCATAACGCAAAAATATTTCATTAAAAGTATGGGGACTAGAGAAGACATGCAAAGTATTAGGATGAGGAGTAAATGTTAGAGAAGAGGGAAGAGTTTCATGCGCATAATTAATATTAGAATTGTAAATTTTCTTTAATTTAATACTATTATTTGTAACAGAATCAATTAATAAATCATTTGTAAAATCTATACCCATTTGAAAATTCTTTAAAAATGATAAACCAAGAATATTTATTGAGAGACTTGTAACATAAAATGTCTCTACATATTTCCTACCAAGATCTAAGTCTATTTCAATGCTTTTTACATCATATATGGCTATTTTTGAATTATTTGCCGCATACAGAAATCCGACAGTTGGGGTGGAATTTGCACGAGCCCCTTTTGCAAGAATGTTTTTGCAAGAACCTGTATCGATTAAGTAATTTACTCCATTAATACAATCATAAACCTGGTAAGAGATTAAGTCGTCGATTTTACCGACTTGCTCGTTCACCGCCACATCGGTTGCAACTTTTTTACTGTCACCACAGCTATCGTTAACAGCACTTTTAATGGGGTTTAACAAGCTATCTGTTTTATCGACTTCACCAACCCTTACCTGGTTCATAACTATATGATGAGGTAAATTTAATGTGAAAAATATATACCCTGCATGCAGAGGGCTCCTAGTTGTTACAATATTGGACTCATTTAGCTTACCATAACACTTCAAGACTGAAGAATCATTCATAACAATATTTTTATTATATAAATTGTTTTCAGAATTTACACTACTACTACCAGAGGGTCTCTCATTGTCTATAATAATATGGGGCGCATGCTCCCCCCTCACAGATAATGACGGTAGTTTATTCACATAATTATCATTTATTTTATCACAATTCACTCGAGTACTGTCATTTTGCACATTATTTAAATTTTCAGAAATTTCGATACAAGCGGTTGGTTCGAGGCTCTGAGGAGCACTGTCTTTTTTATCAGTAAGACTGAATTTGCTCTTTCTTTCCATTGTATGGTCACTATTTTCATTGTTTTGATGAATATTATTATTATTATTATTATTATTATTATTATTATTATTATTATTATTATTATTATTATTATTATTATTATTATTATTATTATTATTATTATTATTATTATTATTATTATTAATATTGGTAGTAGTAGTTGTAATAGGTGCAGTATTGATAGTAGTATTAGTGTGACTACTACTATTGCTTGTATTTATAATGTTTTTATTTTCTATATAGTTTTCACCAGTTATATCGGCACTGTTATTTATTACTTTTATTTCATTGTTCTTATTATCATCTTGGCGATGATGGTTGATGAATTTTATTTGAGGATGAAAGGAAACTTTTTTTCTTAGAACTGATTTTTCCCGACTGCCATATTGAGGTGGTGTGGTGAGCAATCGGGGCTTTAGTTTTCCGTATTTTGTGAGGTGAATCTGTTACCATTGTTATGTATTAATGGGTATAGGGGGCACTCTACCCCTTCACATTTGTAAGCAAGATATAAGTATCTGGAATGGTAATAACAGAGATTGCTTGCAGCATTGTTGAAAGTGCTGGTATACCCATTATTGTCAGCTGAGCGCGGCTGTCTAGACTGGCTCCGACCGCTTCTCATGTTACCTTTCTCAGCTGAGTGTGTCTGACCTTGAAGCATCTGCTGTACTGTGTCAGCCAGCGTCGAGACAGTGTTCGCCAGCTGTGCCAGCTGGGTGGAGAGATGGCTGTCTTTGGGTGGATTGGCGTTAGGTGTGTGCACCGGGTTTGGCGCGATGTTCTTTGGGCCAGCAGATTCGATTTCATGTCGACTTGTGTGCGGACGCACAGCGTTTACAGAGCCCCAAGTCTGATCGTAACTTTGAGGTTGGTTTCTTCCATCTTTGCGAACGAAATTTTTATAAAGATCGTCCGCCACTTTAGTCATTCTCAACAAGTCGTTTTCTTCGGCGAGGGAGTATACTGACATCTGGATGTTTACAGGCATCTGTTCTAAGAAGAGGTCTACGGCAAATTTCGGGTTGTGTTATAAGAGGACTTCGAAACTTTTGTTCCCAAGGACATTTTTGACGCGGTTTAAATATTCGCTTGGCAACTCATCTGGCTGAATGCCTTGTTTAAATACATCCCGTATTCTATTTCTGAGAGCTGGGAGGTACATTTTCTCTATGTCTTCAAGAAGGATTCTATATGCATCTTCTTGAAGCGGGAATTTTAATTTAGATACCAAAGTTGTGGGAAGTATCGGTGCCAATAAGCGAACAAGCTCATGGGGCTCGTCAATACGATTCAATTTGAAGATGGCTGTGGTTGCACTCAGCCAGTTGATTACATCGTAAGGATCGAAGATGGGCAATTGATTGGACCTTAATTGACTATGAGTATTTATAGGCGATCGGTATTCAGAACGCCTCGACCTCCCACTTTGGCGGGCATTCTTGGGCGTCGTCTCAGGCTCACTTTTAGATGTAAAGCCAGATGGCGCTGCCTCCATTTGGGGTTGAGGGAGTTGAGCGAGTTGAGGGGAAGGAGTCTTTCCCTTTCTTGATCGTGAGGATGCCTTTGTTTGAGCTTTTTGACTCAGTTTTTTCGTGCTCACCATCATTATTGACTCTACAAGTTCCTGACTCTCTGAATATTTTGTTGAGTCGTTTCAGAGTCAAGCGCAAATGTTTGAATTTTTAGGTTTAAGAGAGCTTGGGTTCAAATTTCCCAACTCTCGGGCGATAACGAATTTTTTTCAATTTTGCGTAGCAACGACTTTCTTCCTTATATATTTTAGGTTTATATAAGAGTATAATTCTTCACGTTGCAATTAGATTAACTCTATCACTTGATTAATTCTAGATCTCTCGAACTGATTTAGCATCTATAACACAGATGACGGCAATTTTTTTTTTGATTAATTTGAAATTTAGCAATTTGGCACTAAATTAAGGGGTCAATGCTCCCTAGGGTCACTCTGGGGTCACCAAAAATGGGTTAATGACCAAGACTCGCTCTTGGTCCCCTTATAAATCTTAATTAAGGCCCTATCAATCTGCCGGTTTTCAAATGAGAGATGTATCTAATTATTTCTTTATTTAAATCAGTGATCGAGTTTTACAGGAAATGTCTTTACACAATGAATAATAGGTAATGTAAGCACCTTTAAATCGTAGAGATTAACAATATATAATCACGTAATCACTACTTAATTATAAATGGCACTGACCCTATTCTAGCTAATCCTCTCAGTGCGAGAGGTATCCTACAATAACCACGAGATAGGGACGCTTCGGGCGGCTTCGCCCTCCACTTCTCCTCTCTCATTTAGGCATCCCTCCCAATGGGGGAGAGACGCTATGATACCCCTTTAGTTACATTGTTCATAGGAGAGTCACCAGGCCTACGAGGTGTACACATGAGATTGGCAAAGTGGTCTCTCACAAGGCTGTGTCACCCTTTGTGTCATGCATGCTTAATGACTTACATAATTACTCTAATCATGGGGTTTAGCCCATGTATTTGTGGTGACCTCTGGCTGTTTGACAGATATATATATATATATATAATAATATATATATATATATATATACTATATATATATCTTTTCTATATATATATATATATATATATATATATATATATATATATATATATATATATATATATATATATATATATATATATATAATATATATATATATATATAACTGAATGGCCACCTTACCGTTTAAGGGTTAATGGGGGCGTGTGTTATGCTATTAGGAATATCAAGGATGAGATTTTAAGCTCCACAGAGAAGAGCGAATAGATCTATTTATTTTCGTGTGAATATTATTTATTTTATAAAAGTAATTAATTTAAGGATAATTTCTATTTGAAAATATTTTAAGATTTTATTTTAAAGAAAATTATCCCGTGGGAATAATGATACCCAATGTAATTTAACACCTGACATCCTAGATACAGTGAAAGTTTATAAATAGAAGTCGATTTGTTCTCACACGGGTTCTATCTCTTGTTGGAAATCTATCGTTGGAGACCTGTCTCTTGTATCAAATTCATATTTAGAAGATTCTGTTTTCAATAAAACTCTACGGCAAAAAAGAGTTATAAGAAGAATACAGATCGGATAGATATTTTATTTAATTGAAAGACATTAGTGGAATATTGTTGTTGAAGAGAGAATTTGGATTGTCTTATGAGTATTTAAAGGAAAACACTTTTGAGAAAGTTTGATAGATACCTGAGAAGAACATATAGAAAGTTATTTTGAAAAAAGACTTAATACGTTTTGAAATCACTTGAAGCCTTTGAACTTTACTACAAGCTATATTCAGAAACTATTTATTGAATAATAACACGAACTAAGAGGAAGACTTTGTGGTTATTTATTGAGAAGTAACTTACAAATCAGGAGGAACACTTCGTGATTATTAATTGTACAGACTACTGATAGTTTGTTGGAATCCTCTAGTGACTTAGAAGTAATCTAGAATCCAGAAGGATTTGTAATCGCTTATTGAATTGACTACTGATAGTCTGTTGAAGTCCTCCTGTGACTTGGAAACGATTTGGAATCAAAAAGACATCGTGAATATTTATTGAACTTTTGTATCTGAAGTAGAAGTTTATATTGTGAAGTTATATATACCCTAGACAACTTGGTTTATATTATTTCGTGATTTGAATAAAAGAATTCCGGGGATTGTCACGTTTATTTATTGGCGGAAATCCCATCTTGTGACTATATATATATATATATATATATATATATATATATATATATATATATATATATATATATATATATATATATATATATATATATATATATATATATATTTATATAACAACAATAACATATATATATCATATACCTTCTATATTTATAAATATATATATATATATATATATATATATATATATATATATATATATATATATATATATGCTTATATATATATATATATATAATATAATATATATAATAATAATATATATATATATATATAACCAACAATATAATAATATATAATAATAATATATATGTATAATAATATATCATATATTTATATATATATATATATATATATATATATATATATATATATATATATATATATTTAAAATCTCTGAATTTTCTACAGTGTGCTTTACTCATTTTTTTTAATAAAGTAACTAACTAAAGTTTACTCTCATAAACTGTATTTTTTTTTTAAATCTCCCAATTTTAACCAGGTTTTACCATAAAAAGTAAAAACCCAGACCCTGTGGGTTGGTGGGCAGCTCTTTGGGGAAGTATCCAGTGCAAAGCAGCCTAGTTTCTAGGTAACAATTACTTAACTATTGGTAGCTAACTTACTAGCTTTCCAGAGCCTCAGATTATGATGGCAACAATGTTCGAAGTTTAAATACCATAAATTTAAATATATTTCTTAATTACTTTACTTAAGATAGTCATGTTATGTCATCACTATCAATAACCTGTAACAATAGCAATACCATTTACCTTAACAAGTTTCACTAATTAGGAAATGACACTCATTCAGCAATGGGAATTGGACAATGCCTGTTACCAAATTATGTTTAATTTGTAAATTTTATACCTATTTATTAATTTATTTGTCAAATAATAAGTACTGAAATGTCATTACAAAAATTAAAATCGAATTATTGATCATTTTATTTTTTCCTCAGAAATAGAAATTGAAAAAAAGCCCCCCCCAAAAAAAAAAAAGTCCCACAAAAAAACCCACTGGGATGGGATTTTGATCCGACCCCGGTTTTTTTCCAACCCTGATATATATATATATATATATATATATATATATATATATATATATATATATATATATATATATTTATATATATATATATATCATATAACTTAACATAATATATAATAACCAACATATATATATATATATATATATTTATATTCTATAACTGTATATATATATATATATATATATATATAATAAATATATATATATATATATATATATATATATATATATATATATATATATATATATAATATATGTGTATTTGTATGCTCATATATAGTATGTAGCCAGCTATAACCATGTAGCAACAATAACCCAGCATATGCATATATGCTGCTGCTATATGCTGTATCATATGCCAGCAACATATAGCATATATGCCAGCCAGCAACCAGCCAATAATAACCAATAATAATACCATATATATTTATAATAATATGTATATATGTATAGCATATATATATATTATCTGATTTTGATACGTAGTAACTTCTGCTCGTTTACCAAACATATCAGAAACATATATATATATATATATACACACACACATATATATGTATATATACTTATATATATAACCTTATATAACCAACAATATACATATTTAAATGTATATATGCTGACTTTTCGCCAATATGTTATGAGAGAGAGAGAGAGAGAGAGAGAGAGAGAGAGAGAGAGAGAGAGAGAGAGAGAGAGAGAGAGAGAGAGAGAGAGAGAGAGAGAGAGAGAGAGAGAGAGAGAGAGAGAGAGAGAGAGAGAGAGAGAGATATTATCATATCACTTTAGAAATGTTCTTTTTCAGAGTTTCCGAACACAATTTCATAATTAGATAGATTTTATTTCCTAATCCTAAAATGCATTTTTAGGTATCCTTTAATATTATCTATCGAGAATCACTGTCCAGTGGAATTGCAAAAGGAAATGGCAAGGTTATTTGTTAGTATATTTGGTGATATGTTGCTGACATCTCCAGTGGATGAAGAGGAAACTGAGTTGCCTTCTCCAAACGACTTAAAAAATAAGATCATTATAAAATTTGCAAAAATTTCTGAAGAAGATTCATCGTCGAGCAGACTTTGTGATGCTTATAGTAAGTACATTCATATTGTCTGCATTACATTTTGGTCAATTTTTATTTATTGAAACTGTTACTATATTTTATTTACATTAATTAACCACAGTTTTTCAGTTAATAAAATGAAACAATATTTGTGTATTAATGACTTGGTCCAGGAAAATATGAACCGGAGTATAAGAAATGCAAAATTTAAAAACTGAAAATCAAGTCTAAAATTATAAAATTAAATTATGAAACATTTTTCAAATATTGTTTTAATTATTTCTTAACTAATCACTTGAAATAATGATTAACTTTTTCTTTGCAGACTCCTCTTAAAAAATAAATGCAATTTACTGATCTTCTTCTTCTTCTTCTTCTTCTTCTTCTTCTTCTTCTTCTTCTTCTTCTTCTTCTTCTTCTTCTTCTTCTTCTTCTTCTTCTTCTTCTTCTTCTTCTTCTTCTTAGCTAATGAACTTCGTCTTCTTCTTCTTCTTCTTCTTCTTCTTCTTCTTCTTCTTCTTCTTACTAATAGATTAGTTGCACATATAAGTAACTTCTTCTTCTTCTTCTTCTTCTTCTTCTTCTTCTTCTTCTTCTTCTTCTTCTTCTTCTTCTTATTTTTATTATTATTATTATTATTATTATTATTATTATTATTATTATTATTATTATTATTATTATTATTATTATTATTATTATCTCATGATTAATCAAAGTATTATTATTATTATTATTATTATTATTATTAATATTATTATTATTATTATTATTATTATTATTATTATTATTATTATTATTATTATTATTATTATTATTATTATTATTATTATTATTATTATTATTATTATTAGTAGTAGTAGTAGTAGTAGTAGTAGTAGTAGTAGTAGTAGTAGTAGCAGTTGCAATTTAACTAACGCTAAACCTTTTAAATTTATTTAAAAAAATACAAATTATACTTAAATATTTAAAAAATAATGACTGTGTAAGCTACTTTCAACTTTGCTCATCCTTGAGACGCCTTCATACTTCTATTTATAGATCTTTTTATCTTACAAGCCCAAATTTCAAAATTCTCATGCATGAATCTTTTATTTTAACTACTTAACTGAACAAGAGAAGGGTCTACAGCTACATTGTTTCATTACTTTTATTTTCTTAATTCCTTTTATCCCAAAATAAGACGCAGAAGACGATGAGTGCAATGAGGAACTGGATGGAGTCTCTCGTCGCGGATTTTTGTGGGTCAAAACCAGATCGAGCAGTGAATATCAAACTAAATTATTTTCACTGTTCGATAAATCATTAATCTCATATGAATCGGAATGTGATGATGAAGATGAAGAGGTAATATAATATATATATATATATATATATATATATGCTGCTGCACCAATATATATATATATATATATAGTATAACCTTATAATATAGCCTTGCTGTATATAGCACAACATATATGCTATATATCTTTACTGCTATATATATATACCTTACATTTTTTTTACCTTCTCACCCCTGACCACCCTATCAAGGAAGATACCACACAGCTCTCAGGTAGGCAGCCGACGCAACCGGTCTCCTCCACAGATCCTCCAGGGATGTTATGTTCCATGTTGTTCTGTGTTGAAAGTTGTTTAGACAGTAGTGAAAGAAGTGGGATGTGTCATCCAAAACCTGGTTTACAGTTTTGACAGATGTTTGTGGTGGTTTAGTTGAGGGTGAATCTGTATTTGTAGTATTGTAATTTAGGGTGATGGCCGCATCTTAGGTTCGCTAAGGATGCCTGACTGACTGGTTCTAGGTAGTGAATTGAACTCTGTTGTTAATTCTGGTGGGGATTTGTTCAAAATGTTATTTGGTGATCTGCCTCTTAAGTGGTTTTCTGTAAGTGTCGTGTGGATTTGCTTGTTGTTTGCTATGTTGTTTGGTGGTGGTGGAATGTTGTTCAGAATTTGTTTGTAATATAGAGCTGGCGAAGAAGGAGGTTGTTTGAGTCTGTGATGGGTAGGGTTAGAGTGTGCAATGTGGCATGGGTGTTGGGGTGTTTGAGTTTTGAAAAAAAATTGGGTGTCTATCATGTCAAGGTGTGTGTCTATGGATAGAATTTTGGTTTCTTCGTGCATGTGTTGTTGTGTTGTTGTTGATGTACATCCAGTTATGATTCGTAGTGCTTTGTTTAGTGCCGTTTGGAGCTTCTTTATGTTACATTTAGTCAGTAGTGGATGCCAGGTTGGAGAGGCGTATTTTAGAGTGGAGTGAATGTATTGTTTGTATATAGTGGTGGATGTTGGTTTATTGTTTGTGAAGTCTGTACCAGCAATAGTTCTTAAAATGTTCAGTTTCTTGTTGGCAGATGAAATTATGTTTTATATGTGTTTTGTGAAGGTGAGATTCGTGTCAAGTGTTGCTCCGATGATTTGGGGAGATTTGTTAAAGGGTATAGCAATGTTGCTGGACAGGTACCATATAGCATCAAGTTCAGTGGGCCCAGGTGTAGATCTCAGTGGAAAATTAAGTAATAATTAAGTTTACATTTGTTCCACCTACAGTTAAGTCGGATTCTGTTTTCAGTTAGCCATGTTTGAAGTTGGTTGAAGTATTGTTGTTTCAGGTTTATGGCCGTGTTTAGGTTCTGGTGGGTGTAGTGGCTATGATGCTGTCATTCCGTAGGTTATGATTGTGTGATCTGTTTGTGGTTGTGGTAGATCGGCAGTAAATAGGTTGAATAGTGTGGGGATAGTATTGCGCCACGGGGTACTCAGTTGTTGATGTTTACTCTTCTGGATTTTGTATTGTTTGTTTGTATTTGTTCTGTTCGTCCTGATAAAAAATTGGAAATCCATTTCTTTTGATTAGTGAGGATGTTAGATTTTGTTATTTTGTGGATCAAGTTATGTTTGAGTACTGAATCGAATGATTTGTTGATGTCGATTGCTACGATTATTGTTTTATGAGTTGGTTTTGAGTTTAGGCCGTTGATTGTGGTTTGTATAATGTTGTAGTACCGGTTGTAGTTGAGTGATTTCTGTTGATCTGTTATTGAAATTGGTTTGATGATCATTTGTGGATTATTTGTTTAGTATGATTTTTCTAGCAGTTGCCCAATTGTTTGATAATAGAGAATGGGGTGATATGAAGAAGGGTCAGAGGGGTCTTTTCCTGGTTTTAATTTGGGTATAATGATATCCTTTTTCCAGATTGGGGCAATAAAGTTCAGTCAAATGGAGCTGTTGCATATGTGCTAATTGTGTTAAAGCTGTGTTCTCTAAGTGTTCGAGGTGTTTGCTTGAGATATTATCTATGTCAGCTGCATGTGAGTTATTAAGTGTCTTTGATATGTTTTCTATGTCAGTTGTGGTTATTTCTATTGTTTGGTCTTGGTTCAGTTTTATTTTCTTGAGGGCTTTGATGATTTTCCTGTTTTGAGGGAGTGTGTTATTGACTCTGCTTTGCTAAGTGAGTTGCGAGAGTGCTTGCATGTTTTTTGTTGTTTTGTAGGCTTTGTGCGTTTTGGTTTTTGATTTATTCGTGTGTGTGTTTGTTGGTTGGTTGAGTGTTTCAGTGTATTTATTGTTTTCCACATTCTGGTGCTATTCGTGTATTGGATGTTCTTGGTGAGGAAGGTTTTAAGTTTTTTGATGAATGCGTGTTTGGTAGGTTTATGATTTGAGTATTTATGGCGTTAATCTGTGTTGTCGTTTGGAGTGATGATGGTGTTTTTGTTCTGAGCGAGTTGCGCTGTTTGATTAGCCGTTTTATTTCAGGTGTTAGGGTTTGGTTGTATTTCTTTATGTATCCTCTGGAAATGGCTTTGCTAGCTACTTTTTGAATTAGAGAAGTGAAATTTTGTATGGCCTTGTTGAGTGTTGATGTCTTAGTGATATATAGGGAATGTATGTTGTTTCCTATATGGTTGGTGAATAGTGTTCTTCAGTCTGCTTTCTTGTAGTTTTTGTATGTTTTTCTGATTGGGTAGGTTTTTTTAACATTTAGGTATTTTATGATGATTTGTAGGTGATCGGAGTTTAGGTCGGTTTGTGTTGACCAGTGAGTTTTGTGTGTAAATTTGGTGAAATGAATTTGGTTATATCTGGTGATGGGCACGTTTGGTTGGTTTGAAGTGGGTTTCTGGTGTGGCTGTTTCGGTTGTTTAAGATGTTGAGGTTTTCAAAGTTCTCTATGATGTGGGTTCCTCTTTGGTTTGCTTCTTGGACGTTGTACCATGTAGGTTGGTGAGCGTTGAGGTCGCCCCCATTATGAGGTTTGGGAGGTGGGAGATTTAGGAGAGATTTGGTTTGTAATTTCTTGGGCATTGTGGTGAGGTGTGGTGGCAAATGGAGAGATTTATTAGATTGTGTGGTTTTTTGTTTATTTATTGTAAAGGACTGTGTTTTAGTGGAGTCGTTTAAAGCAGTTGTAGTTTGTGTATGTTAGTGAATTGTGTATAAGGTTTAGTAGAGTGTGGTTTATGGGAGTTTGGGGTGTGAAGACTACATCACAGCCATAGAATTTTGGCTCTGGATATTTATCGGGTAGGTAGACTTTTGGTTCTATGGTTATGTGTATGTTATGTTCTTTTAGAAAGACTTCTAACTTCTATTTCTTTGGTTTTATTGTGTAGTCCGTTTGTGTTGATTTGTAATATGTTTATATTGTGGGTTTATATTTATGCGATGATTATTAAGGGATCAACATTCAGGGCACTTATGTAATTAAAAATATAAGCCATACATATAAAAGAAAAATAGCTGAATTTGTCTACATTAAAAACACTAACAATTTCAACAAGGATCCTGGTGATTGCAAACTAGACTTTATTCAGAATTCAATTTTGCTTTCTTCAAAATATTTCACCGTTCTAAAATTCAAAAACACCAACCAACCAATAGTTTCACAATAATTGGCAAACTTTCCCTTTGTGGCAGTGATCAGTTTGGCTCCGGAACGATGTCTAGAGATCATCTCAGACGAAAGCTTGAGATCGTGTTTAAAATATTTTCCCGGTCCTTTAATATTTAATTTGATCAATTACGTTTCCCTCCTACCTTGTTATTTCAACACCACCATGCTTCGTAATTTTTATTACTCATAATATTCTGGCTGTTTTTGTGCACTTGTATGTGCTTGGAAGGGGAAGAAGCATTTACTTTACATAAAATGATAAGAAAAATATTTCCAAAGCGGAAGATCATAGCACCATCTCGATAATATTTGGCTACTAGATTTAACTACATGATTAAATAGTTCTTAAAATGGGGTATCATACTTTTCACGATTGCATTTACCCCAGATATTTTTCGTTAAAAGGTTTTAAAGATAAAATATCAAAGACCGTGGCTGAGACAGGGATAGAAATTATAGAGGCTGATAATTGGTGTCCTAAAATGACGTGGACGGACAAAGGATCTGAATTTTTAGATAGAGAGTTTCAAGAAATTATTATAGAGTTCAATATAGGTTATTATAACACATTCTCTGTAAATAAAGATGTCATAGTTGAAAAAGTACAACGAACTATGAAAGAGCGAATGCATAGATACTCTACTAAGATGAATACTTTCAAGTTCTTTGATATACTACAGGACTTTTCCTACTCTTATAACATATCTTTTCATAGAACCATTAAGACTACACCAATATAAATGTTACAGACAAAGCTTCCTACTACTCAGCGTCTTACAGTCTGCAAAATTAAAGATAATACAGGTATTAACGTGAATGACTATATAAGAGAATCTTGATCGGAAAACCAATTTAGAAAAGGATATGAGGCAGGATGGTCTAGTGAAGTTTGTAAAGTAGATATCATTCGCGAATTTGCTATTGACGGATTAAAATTGTCCTATCTAAAATAATTAGATAGAGAAAAAATTAAAGGAGCATTCTATAAACAAAAAATGCAGAAAATACGGTTTGATCCTGAGAGTAATAATAGAAAATTATTTGGCTCAAAAGTATCTTATGAAAAATGGGTTGATTCCCTGACAAGCTTAATGCATATATAAAAGCCAGTGAAATTAAAAAGCCTTAGTTAGTAGTCATCATCGCCATGATGAGTGCAGATCACTTCTATTTATCTCTGCCTTCTCGGCATCGATGGACTTACATCCTGGTAATAACTTGTCAGATTTAATTAATGTCGAATTAATGAACGTTATTCAGCTTAAAATTGAATTGTATGAAGTGGGGTTATGAGAAATGATATTAGATGAAAATATAGAGAATGTTCAAACAGCATGACATTTTGTAATGGTTTATAGAGAGCAGATAATGTTAAAAATATATTAAAAATAGAAAACATGTACGATTTAGAAAGTACGACACTTAACGGAGTAGATTAGTTTTATAAAGAAGTCCTTCTAGGAACGGGGATATTATAAAATAGACCATGATATTTATCGTTATTTAACACTTGATTCGCCACAAGTACGATGTGTCAAGATTTATTATATATTGCTAATAATCCTGTTCACGAAGATAGGGTGTCAATCATTTTAAGATCCACAGTTGATGTAGAATTAAATGACCCTAAAGTGTTTATCTCTCAGCGATCAGACTGGTTCCGTAAATTAATATATGAACGTGATGAGGTATTGGATCATGCTAACGATATAGCCTCTGTTTTAAAAAGTTTCAATGAAATTAAGGAGGAATTTACAAACCAATATATATATATATATATATATATATATATAGTCTTACTTTACACATATATATATATATATATATATTTATACACATATATAGAGATATATATATATATATATATATATGCTATATATATATATATATATATTTATATATATATATTTATATATCTATATATATATATATATATATATATATATATATATATATATATATATACTGCTATATATATATATATATATATATATATATATATATATATATATATATATATATATATATATATATATATATATACGGGAAACAGCTTAATCACTCAATTATTTATGCCCATTATCAGAGATGCTACAAAAGAAAGAAATGACTTATATTTACACAGATATAGTTGAGCGTCAATATGTAGGGAATACTAAAGCCCCTTCATTAAGAGTAGTGCATTTCCCCAAAGATTGAAGAGTTATAACTTTCCCTAATATTCACTACTTACCTCTGAATCGATCACATTTTGGATCTGTACAATTGTATATAAAGCATGTTGAAAGGAATGCTTACCCATTTACTCCCTGAACATTAATGTGCAAGGCTCATATTAGAAAGAAGCAGCTTCAATATCAAACATGATGAACTATCTTTTACGAAAAGTTGAAAGTTTTTCACATGTAATGCTAGAAGACATTCAAGAAAGATATTAAAGTTTAAGGTCGTATATAAATAATGTAATAACTTATATTTATTTATTCACTACCTTACTCTAGCAGTGTATAGATACTGTAAGAAAGAAGTTCTGCTAATAATAATGGATGGTGAGTTTTCAAGGGTTCGAAATTACAAAGGGGTTATGGAATAGGGGAATTTTTCGCTAAATGATGTCATAATGGGAATTAGCTTTAAGACTATCAGAACTAATACGTTTAGGAAAGCTTGATTTGCATTTGTTAATAGAGATGTTTTAGGAAAGTGGAAATAAATTTTATAAGAAGGAGACTAGGAAATTCAGCTCACTTTCGTTTAAAAAAGGTACGCTCTGTGTTTGGTACATTGAAGTCCCATAAAAAGAGGATCTCAGCATTTGGATGAGATGAACTAACAGTCTCTTGAGAAGTTGAGATGTACAAAAAATGAAATTCAAAATATGTCCAACTGGAAGAGCAGTAGTAGGAGCACTAGATTATTGTATTAGTTTAGAAAACAGATTTTTTATCATAACCAATCATATTTTGGAGAAATGAGATTTTCAACATAGGTTTTAAGATTGATAATGTTTATATAGGACATATTTCACCCTTCTGACGGAAATTATAGAACAAGTTGTAGTTGCACATTTTAAAAGTTAGAGAATGATTTCATGGATATGCGGTTTTGAAACATATGTAAAGTGTTTGAATGAGGTTAGAGAGGCTCTATTCTGCAGATTTGAAATCAGCACGTAAGACAAGAATATTTGTTGACCTACGCTAACTCGCCATTCCAACAATCACTTCAGTAGTCAAAGTACGGTATTGGATGGGACTGGAATCCTGGAAATCCTGGAATCCTGGAAGGATTCCAGGATTCTGGAAAGTCCTTTTGATCCAGGAACTGGAAACTGGAAAGTACTGATTGAAATTTAGTAATTCCAGGATTTTCTGGAATGGTGTGTTGTTCCAGGATCCAGGAACTGGATCCTGGAACTGGAATATGCTATATATATATATAGCAACGCTTATATATATAACTCAACATCTCTTTTTCTTATATATATAATATATCTTTGCTGCTGCTTAACATATATAGCCTGTAACATATACCAACAATAGCACCAACTCATAACATATTAGCCCTTATATATATGCCAGCAGCATATATATATGTTCTATCATATACTCTCTTATATATACTATATATATATATATATATGTACGTGCTAAAGAGACTCCATGCACATGAGAATCCGTTCATGCAAGAGAGAATACACGCACACTCACACACACACGCACACGCCCCCACCCCCTCACCCCCGCCTATATATATATATATACTCTGCCTGCATATATATATATGCATATATACTCTTTCATATATATATACCTATACTATCATATATACGTACGTACAAGTAAGGAAAGATACAAGCGTGCGCGCGCATACATGCAAATTAATTTTTCGCGTCGGCCCGCCCCTCGCAGAGGCCGCTGAAGCAGCACCACGTCTTCCCCGTTCAATCGCTCGCCTTCATCTGGCTGCCTTAAGAGTAAAATGAGAGAGGGGAAATAGAGGGGTTAGAAGGAGAGAGGGGGGAGAAGGGGTTGAAACAGAGAAAGAAAATCTAATTACCGTTTAAGTCTAAAAAGATTAATTATCTTTTTTAAGGAGGGGAGAGAAAAAATTTTAATTACCTTTTAAGTCTAAAAAGAATAATTTATGACGTAAAATAACAATGCGTGGGAAGATTTTGATAAATTATTGCTGAAGTACAAAGCTATTGACAAAGAAACTAATACATTTTGTTTAAAATAATTACTTTTAGGTGTCAAGTGTAAATTTATGATGCGCTGAACAAAGCTTTTAAGAACAAAGCTTTGGAAATAAGAGATAATTAATGTTTTTCCCTTCGTGTTTAAAAGAAAGAAAGAGGCAATTAATTTTCATTTGACATATTTCTTTTAAGGGGGAAAAAAATGTTTAAGAGAAACGAATACATTTTGTTTAAACCAATTACTTTTAATTGGCAAGTGTAATTTATGAAGCCTGCACCTGCAAACCAAGACACACAAAGACTTTGGAAATAAGAGATAATTAATGGTTTTTCCCTTCGTGTTTAAAAGAAAGAAAGAGGCAATTAATTTTCATTTGACATATTTCTTTAAGAGAAACTTTATTTATTTTATAATTAGTAATTAAGGGGAAAAATTTTGTACGAAACAAAAGAAAGGACCAGGTGCATGACATATGTGTTTTGCTTTGTTTTCTGAATACAAAGGAGACAATGGAAGATAAAGAAAGTTCTTTTTTAAAAAACTAAAAGGAGGGGATTTTGGGTGAAGGGGAGAGGGGATTTACAGAGTATAAAAAGGAGATTCAGCTCTCAGAAACAAGTGTCTTTACAAGTGCAAAAGAGAAGAAGTGTTTTTAAAATACAAGGTTTGTATATATATATATATATATATATATATATATATATATATATATATATATATATATATATATATATATATATATATATATATATATATATATATATATATGTATGGTGAAACGGCATATGCGCCCTTATATATATATATATATATATATATATATATTTGTATTTTTTAGACACACACATATATGTCCTTATATATATATATAACATATAACTATATATATATATACTAACCAACCTTAACATATATATATATATATATATATATATATATGTATTGGATAGAGGCTCATAGATGCGTACATACATACATACATACATACATACATACATACATACATACATACATACATACATACATACATACACATACATACATACATACATACATATATATATATATATATATATATATATATATATATATATATATATATATATATATATATATATATCAAACCACCCGCCCCTTCACCCCCATCCTTCCATGATCTATAGCTTCAGCGATCTATTGATTCAAGTCATATTTTGAGTAACATAACACAGTAAGCCTCTTTTATAAAAAATAAGTTCTTTATATACTAACCAACGATTATATGCTAACGTAACTCGTTTTATCAATAAAGCTAACATATCACAACCTCAACTAAGAATATAGTATAACGACAAACCTAACATACCTTACGCTCAACTAAACAGCCAACATTATCAAGTTCCATTCTTAACAGCAGTAAGTAACTAACATTACATACACAACGTAACCTGTTCACACTTTTTCAAACGCATCTGTAACATATCATAGGTATTTTACCTTAACATAGTAATATTTAACAAAAATTTATCATAACCTCACCTAATTATCACACTAACCAGCGAATATATGCTGACGTAACAAGTTTTAACATTAATAAAGC
>JABUQX010082409.1:0-5000 GCA_015478945.1 Trachelipus rathkii | reverse complement strand
GAGGAGTTATAATTCTGATGAGTGACTTGTGGTGCAGAGCTATGGTATATTTTGTGTGTGTGAGTACTAGAATTTTAATGGCTAAATTTAAGTTTGAAATGGCCAAGGTATGTGTGGTTGTAACGTATTTTCCATCTGAGGGTAATGTTGAAGAGAGTGCGATTTTCTGAGATAATCTGAATGATGTTTATGTTGAGATGAGTAGGAGTTTAAGATTGATTGTGTTTTGTGACCTAAATGGCTGGATAGGCAATCAAAAAGGGATAGTATAACAGGTGGATTTGTGGTGTCGGGAGCAAATGAGAATGGTAGGAAGGTGATTGATTTCTGTAAGGAGAGAGGATGTGTGTGTAATATTTTGTTTAAACACAAGAGTATTCATAAGTATACCAGAGTTGGTTAGGTAGAGATGGTATCGAAGCGAAACGTATGACTGATTTTGTGTTGGTGAAGAAGGAGATGTTGAATATGTCATGGATGTTAAATCAGTGAGTGGGTTAAGAATGGGATTATATGATCATTATGTTGTTTTATGTAAAATTAAGTTAGTTGGGGGCTTGGATGGAGAGGAAGGAGGTCGGTAGAAATAAGATCAAGACGTTAAGTGAACAAGGTAATAAGGATTAGTATTTAAAAGTGCACCCAAGTAAATCAGTTGAATGTGAACAAGTTGAAACTGAACAAATCTGGAAGCAAATGAAGAAAGCTGTTGTTAGTAGCGCAAAGGAAGTATGTGGAAGTGGTAAAGTAAGAAGTAAGAATGTCAACAGTGAGTGGTGGAATGAAGAGGTGATACAAGCGGTTAAAAGTTAAAAAGAAGCGTGGTTCAATGTACTAAAAGCCAATGATAATGTTTCAAAAGAAAGATGTTTGGAATTTTATAAGGAAGAAAAAAGGAATACTAAAAGGTGCATACGTGGGAGGAAAAAAGAGGTAAATGAACAGTTTGGAAGGAGGGTGAATGGGGACTTGCAAGGGAATAGAAAGCTCTTCTGGAAGGAAGCGCGGAAGGTTAAGAATGAGAATAAGGGAAATCTGCTTAGAATAATGAATAGGGATGGTGCTTTCGTAACTGATGAAATTTGTGTGAGGGGAGTGTGGAGGGAACACTTCGAAAATCTGCATAACATTGGCAGTAATGAAGAGGTGATAGTGAATGTGTGTGAGTTTGATGGTGCAAGAAGGATTAGGTATTTTGGGGATGAGGTCATTAGTAAGGGGGGAGTAATGGGTAGAGTGAGAAAGTTGAAGAATGGTAAATCTGCAGGTATAGATGAAATTACTGGTGAAATGATCAAGAACGGAGGCAAGATGGTGATTGATTGGATTTGAAATGTGTAACAAAGCGTTTATAGAGTGTATAGTTCCGAGTGATTGGAGGAGAGTAGTTATAGTACTAGTAGTTATAGTACCCTTACATAAGGGTTAGGGATGTAAGGGGAACTGTAGGAATTATAGGGGAATTAGTTTATTGAGTGTTGCAGAGAAGATATATGTTGGTATTTTGGTCGAAAGAGTGCGTCGAGTGAATGAAGGACTGATTGATGAAGAACAGGGTGCGTTTAGAAATGGTAGAGGATGTGTGAATCAAATCTTCATATTGAAATAAATGATTGAGAAAAAATGGGAGACGAATAACAAATTGTATTTAGGTTTTATGGATTTGCAACAAACATATAATAAGATTAATAGGAAAGCTCTATGACAGTTGTTAGTGATATTTGGTGGTGGTAAGCTTCTGAATGGAATCAAAAGTATGTATGACGATAGTGAAGCGTGTGTAAGAATAAAAAGAGTCGAAAGTGATTGTTTTATTATTAATAGTGGAGTGAGGCAAGGATGTGTTATGTCTCCTTGGTTATTCAATTTGTATATGGAAGGGGTTATGAAAAAATTAGAGTTGGGGTAGTAGGGGATGGTGTTAGAAAGATAAGGAATGAAAGAGAGTGGAGGGTGCCCTACCTGTTATATGCAGATGAGTTGGTTTTGTGTGGAGAATCTGAAGAGAGTTTGAGAAGATTTTTAGAAAGATTTGACAGGGTGTGTAAACGTAAGATAAGAGTAAGGTTATGGTTGTGAGTGAGACAGTCGTCGGCGTGAAGTTATGTTAGATGGTGAGCTGCTGAAACAAATGTCTGAGCTTAAATATTTTGGATATATGTTGTATGAAAAAGGAACTGATGATGCAGAGTGTTGTAGGAAAGTTGTGAATGGCAGGAAGGTGGCTGGTGCAATTAAATCGTTGGTGGATGTAAAGGGTCTAACTCTTGAGTGCGCTAGGGTCTTACATGAGGGTATGTTGTTACCTGTGTTAATGTATAGTAGTGAGACTATGGTCTGGTATAAGAGGTGTAGATCTAAAGAACAATGTGTCAGATGGACATTTTTGGAGGCGTGTTAGGTGTGAGAACTATTGATAAAATAAGGAATGAACGTATTAGGGAGTTGTGTGGTGTGAAGAAAGGACTAAATGAGATAATAAATGAAAGTACGTTGAGATGGTTTGGTGTTGTGGAAAGGATAGTCGGTTGGTTAAGCGGATGTATAATGGTAAGTGTGCTGGTAATCAACCGGCTGGGAGACTGAATAAAAAATGAATTGAGTCAATAAAGGAATGCCTGGAGGAGAGGAATGTGAGTTTGGCAGAGGCTAGAAAAAAGGTGCATGATAGGAATGAATGGCGGAGTTTTGTGAGGGGGGGGTATTGTTGTGGTCCACCTGGGCGAAGGAATGAACCCCACATTGACGATATGCCATAGTGAGGGTCCGTCGCGGTCCCTTGAAGCTCTAGGATGTATTTTCTGACCGCGACGAGTTCTCACTAAAAGGTATAAAAGGGGCGGTAAGGCTGGGCCTTCTTTTCGACTTGCGCCATATTCTTCTATTACTTTTCTGCTTCCGATGCATGTTACGCACCTTACCCCAAGTCTTGAGGAAAGAAGGTGGGTATATATATATATATATATATTATATATAATATATATATATATATAGTATATATATATATATATATATATATTATATTTATATTTATTATATATATATATATATATATATATATATATATATATATATATATATATATATATATATATATATATATATATATATATATATATATATATATATATATATATAATATATATATATATATATATTATATATATTATAATATATATATATATATATATATATATATATATATATATATAATATATATATATATATATATATATATATATATATATATATATATATATAAACTTTACAAAGACTTAAGACGTCAACAGTTATAATAAATAGTAATGCCTTTATTAAAATAATACTTGTGAAATATTATATTAATAAAAGAAATTCAATACTTTTTTGATAAGAGGTTGTAAGTTTAATATCAAACAATTCTATTCTGCTTATATTTCCTCAATAAAATTTCTTAGGATTTCACAAGTATTATTTTAATAAAGGCATTACTATTCTGCTATATTCCTCAATAAATTTCTTAGGATTTCACAAGTATTATTTTAATAAAGGCATTACTATTCTGCTATATTCTCTCAATAAATTTGTTAGGATTTCATAAGATTATTTAATAAAAGGCCTTTACTGTTTAATGTATATCATATATATATAATATAATATAATATATATATATATATATATATATATAATATATATATATATATATATATATTATATATATATATATTATATATATATATATTATTATATATATATATAATAATAATATTATGAAATATTTATATATATATATTTAGTGATGGACCGGATGTCCAAAATTCGAACTGTTTGCGGATGCGGATAGCGAGATGCTGGATGCGGATTAAAACGAAGAGGAAGGATGCGGGTATGCGGATCTTAATAGTAGCATGAGGATGCGGATGCGGATGCGGGATGCGGTGCGGAAGTTACTCTTGAGTTTGAATTAAAATATTATATATTTATGAGTAGATAATTAAATATATAAATACATATATATATATATTATAATATATATATAATAATATATATATATATATATTATATATATATATATATATATATATATATTTTATATTTTTACAGCTGTCACCACCCACTCACGGGCAGAGCCCTATTCAGGGAGGGGATGTTGCACGCCAAAATTTCATCCGATAGCGCAAATTACGCAGATGAGCACAGACGCAGGCTTTAAGTTAGGGCACGATAAATTCAAGCAGGAAACACCAGAAGATGCAGGGAGAATTCACAACAAAACAGATATTGTGGCAGGAAAGAAGGAGCACCGCAGCGAACTGCCTGGAGTACCAATATCTACACAAAAACTTTGTGCACAGGACACAGCACCCCTTGTTCACTCCGAAGGGCGTCGTTAAAGGTGGGACTGTGAAGTGGTTAAGTTCCCTCGAACACCTGTCGCTGCGGTACCTATAAAGAGATAAAGAACCAACATCGCGCCGCAAAGATAGGTAGGGTCAAGTGAATCTGAAAAGATACAGAGACAGGTTAGCCCAACACCTACCCAAAAGACGAGTGAAGCCTTATCCCCTCCCCCAGATATGAGAGCAGTATCTCATACAAAGGAGGATGAGACCCTGTACTGTTGGAGTAACTGAGAAGATGAAAAAACTCTCGCAGTCTGAACAGAACTCACAGCTTTTTTGAGGCCGGCTTGGCAACTTTGTGATGTGAGCGTTTCCAGACATTTGTTTGTTTATGTTAAGGCCAAGGCTGTTTATATTGTCAACAGGAAAGACGACGAGAACACGTCGAAAGATATAGGAATTAGAAGGGGTTTTAGGAGGGAGATTTGTTAGAAAGTTGCGTTTTTAAAGAGTTGAATTTCACAAGGATGTGACAACCATACTGAGAAATCCTATCTAGATCAGCAATAATAGAATCGGAAAGATTAAGACAAGAGGCAATTCTAGATGCAAAGGAAGGAGAAGGTTTGATATGAGTAGAAGAATGGAGGGGCGAGTCATCGACATATGAGTGGATAG
>JABUQX010082408.1:0-17716 GCA_015478945.1 Trachelipus rathkii | reverse complement strand
TCTACACCTTATATACAGAAACTGTGAAGTTTTAAACCTAAAACAATAAAACAAGTTCATGATGTAACGAGATTTGATGGCAAAGATCATCTGGTCCATATAAATGACACGCAAAGGGGGAGCAATGTCTGGCAAATGTGCCAAATTTGTGTAGGTCAAATGTAATGTAGGGATTCAACCTGATTCATGTTTTTTATGCTTCACCAAAAGTAACACTTTTCCCTCAATATATAAAATATTAGTTATAATAAAGAAATTTTCATACAGTGTTTCATTTTCCAAAAATTGTATATATTTGTAAACCTTAATTCCCAGCGTATGATATATCATACGGCCTAGAAATCAACGAAATCTTCAGAATTTACTTCTGAAAAAAATCTAGTACACTCCAGAGACCAAAATTACCAATATACTTAGCTTTCATAAAAAAATTCAAACTTTTTTACTCTCGGGCATTAATGGGTTATGGAAAAATGGGGCTCAGCCCGGAGCAAAAATCGAACCCTTTTTAAGATTTCGCGCAACCACTCGCGCCGCTCGAACCCGCGAGAAACTCAACAACCTTATATTAAAGATTACAGAGAATCAGGGATACAGCACCCCCGGAGCAAAAATCAAACCCTTTTTAAGATTAAGGAAAAGTGGGGCTCAGCCCGGAGGAAAAATCAAACCCTTTTTAAGATTAAGGAAAAATGGGGCTCAGCCCGGAGCAAAAATCAAACGTTTTTAAGATTAAGGAAAAATGGGGCTCAGCCCGGAGCAAAAATCAAACCGTTTTTAAGAATTAAGGAAAAAAAATGGTTCTAGCCGGAGGATAAATAAACCGTTCTTTAAGATTAGGAAAAATGGGCTCACCGGAGAAAAATCAAACCCTTTTAAGATTTAGGAAAAATGGGGCTCGGCCCCGGAGCAAAAATCAACCCTTTTTAAGATTAAGGAAAAAATGGGGCTCAGCCCGGCGAAAATAAAACCTTTTTAAGATAAACGGAAAATGGGGCTCAGCGCGGAAAAAAAATAAAACCCTTTTTAAGATTTGGAAAAATGGGGCTCAGCCCGGAGCAAAAATCAAACCTTTTTAAAGATAAAGGAAAATGGGGCTCAGCCCGGAGCAAAATTCAAAACCTTTTTAAGACTACAGAGAAAATGGGGCTCAGCCCGGAGCAAAAATCAAACCTTTTTTAAGAATTAGGAAAATGGGGCTCAAGCCCGAGCAAAAATCAAACCCTTTTAAAGATTAAGGAAAATGGGGCTTCAGCCCGGAGCAAAAATCAAACCCTTTTTAAAGCTTTAGGAAAAATGGGGCTAGCCGAAGCAAAAAATCTAAACCGTTATTAAGATTAAGCGAAAAATGGGGCTCAAGCCCGGAAGCAAAAATATACCCTTTTTAAGATTAAGGAAAATGGGGGCTCAGCCGGAGGAAAAATCAAACGTTTTTATAAGATTAGGGAAAACTGGGGCTCAGCCCGACACGACAAGCAACAACTCTTACACTACTTCTTCACGCATTTAGGACAACCTGGGCCGCCCCCCTACAGCCCGGAGCAACAAAATCAACCCTTTTCAAGAATTAAGGAAATGGGGCTCAGCCCGGAGGAAAAATAAAACCTTTTTTAAGATAAAGAAAAATGGGGCTCACAGCCCGGAGGAAAAATAAACCCTTTTTAAGCTTTAGGAAAAATGGGGCTCAAGCCGGAGCAAAAATAACCCCTTCTTTAACATTAAGAGAAAAACTGGGGCTCAGCCAGAGCAAATAAAACCCTTTTTAAAGATTAAGGAAAATGGGGCTCAGCCGGAGCAAAAATACAACCCTTTTTAAGATTTAGGAAAAACTGGGGCTCAGCGGAGCAAAAAAAAATCCAAACTTTTTAAGATTAAGACAGAAAAATGGGGCTCAGCCGGGACGCAAAAATCAACCGTTTTTAAGATAAGGAAAAAGGGGCTCAGCCCGGAGGAAAAATCAAACCGTTTTTAAGATTAAAGAAAAAATGGGGCTCAGCCGGAGCAAAAATCAAACCTTTTTAAGATTTAGAAAAATGGGGCTCAGCCGGAGCAAAAATAAACTTTTTAAGATTAAGGAAAATTGGGCTCAGCCCGGAGGAAAAAATCAAACCCCTTTTTAGGATAAAGGAAAAATGGGGCTCAGCCCGGAGGAAAAATAAAACCTTTTTTTAAGATTTAGGAAAAATGGGGCTCGCCGGAGCAAAAATCGAACCCTTTTTAAGAATAAGGAAAATGGGGCTCAGCCCGGAGAAAATCAGACCTTTTTGAGCTTAATTTAAAAATGGGGTCACCGCGGAGAAAAAACTAAACCCTTTCTTTTTAAATTAAGGAAAAATGTTGCTCATCCGGATCAAAAATCAAACCCTTTTTTAAGGTTAGGAAAAATGGGGCTCAGCCGGAAAAAATCAATCCCTTTTTAAGATTAAGGAAAAATGGGGCTCAGCGCGGAGCAAAAATCAAACCTTTTAAAAGATTTCAGCAGGGTTGTGCTCAAACTTAGCAAAATTCAACCCTTTTTAAAAGCAAATAAAAATCTCCTCTCAGAACCGAAGGAAAAATAAAACCCTTTTTAAGATTAAGGAAAATGGGGCTCAGCCGGAGAGGAAAAATAAACCCTTTTTAAGAATTTTTAAGCGAAAAATGGGGCTCAGCCCGAAGCAAAAATCAAACCCTTTTAAGATTAAGGAAAAAATGGGGCTCAGCCAAGAGCAAAAATCACCTTTTTAAGATTAGGAAAAATGGGGCTCAGCCCGGAGCAAAATCAAACCTTTTTACGATTTAGGAAAAATGGGGCTCAAGCCGGAGCAACAAATCAAACCTTTTTTAAGATTAAGGAAAATGGGGCTAAGCCGGAGCAAAACATCCAACCTTATTAAGCTTTAGGAATAGAGCGATAAGAACACAGGGCAAACAACATCACCAACCGTTCTTTAACGACTTAAGGAATGGGACAGACTTAAGCAACAGAGAGAAAATAACCGTTTTTAAAGATTAAGGAAAAATAGGGCTCAGCCGGAGGCAAAATCAAAACCGTTTTTACGATTAAGGAAAATGGGGCCTCAGCGGAAGCAAAAATCAAACCTTTTTAAGATTTAGGAAAAAATGGGGCTCAGTCCGGAACAAAAATCAAACCCTTTTTAGAATTAAGGAAAAATTGGGCTGCAGCCCGAGGAAAAATAACCTTTTTAGGATAAGGGAAATGAAGCTCAGTCAGAGCCTTCATGATACCCTTGTTGAGATTTAGGGAAAATGGGGCCCCGAGCAAAAATCAAACCTTTTTAAGATAAGAAAATGGGGCTCAGCCGGAGCAAAAATCAAACCCTTTTTGAGCTTAATTAAAAATGGGGCTCAGCCGGAGCAAAATCAAATCTTTTTAAGATTAAGGAAAAAATGCGGGCGACTCAGCCCGGAGCCCAAACTCAACCTTTTAAAGATTTAGGAAAAATGGGGCTCAACCCGGAGCAAAACCCTTTTTAAGATTTAAGAAAAAATGGGGCTCAGCCGGAGCAAAAAAACCCTTTTAAAGATAAAGGAAAAATGGGGGCTCAGCCGGATCAAAAAATGAAACCTTTTAAGGTTAGGGAAAATG
The DNA here is from genome assembly GCA_015478945.1 of Trachelipus rathkii. Lineage (NCBI taxonomy): Eukaryota > Metazoa > Arthropoda > Malacostraca > Isopoda > Trachelipodidae > Trachelipus > Trachelipus rathkii. The sequence continues at coordinate 14,127 of JABUQX010082408.1, read as the reverse complement.
GGGCTCAGGCCCGAGAAAAATCCAAATCCTTTTAAGATTAAGGAAAAATGGGGCTCGCCGGACAAAAAACCCTTTTAAAGATTTAGGAAAAATGGGGCTCAGACGGAGCAAAAATCAACCTTTTAAGATTAAAAGAAAAAAGGGGTAAGCTGGACAAATAACATATTATTAAGAAAATTATAAGACCAGAATGAGGGCAACAGACGCGAACCAACTACATGCAGATAGAGAAAAATGGGGCTCAGCCCTGGAGCAAAAATCGAACCCTTTTTAAGATTAGGAAATGGGGCTCAGCCGGAGCAAAAAATTAAACCCTTTTTAAGATTTAGGAAAAATGGGCTCAGCCCGGAGGAAAAATAAAACCTTTTTAAGATTAAGGAAAAATGGGGCTCAGCCCGGAGGAAAAATAAAACCCTTTTTAAGATTTAGGAAAAATGGGGCTCAGCCCGGAGCAAAAATAAAACCCTTTTTAAGATTAAGGAAAAATGGGGCTCAGCCCTGAGCAAAAATCAAAACCCTTTTTAAGATTAAGGAAAAATGGGGCCCAGCCCGGAGGAAAACTAAAACCTTTCTTTTAAGATTTGGGAAAATGGGGCTCAGCCGGAGCAAAAATCAAACTCTTTTTAAGAATAAGGAAATATGGGGCTCAATCCGGAGCAAAAATCAGATCCCTTTTTAAGACTAATTAAAAATGGGGCTCAGCCCGGAGCAAAAATCAAACCCTTTTTAAGATTAAGGAAAAATGGGGCTCAGCCCGGATCAAAAATCAAATCCTTTTTAAGATTAAGGAATATGGGGCTCAGCCCGAGCAAAATATAAACCCTTTTTTTAAGATTAAGGAAATGGGGCTCCCGGAAAAAAAATCAAACCCTTTTTAAGATTTAGTAAATTGGGGCTCAGCCCGGAGCAAAAATCAAAAAATTAGATTAGGGAGAGATATATATACACTTAGAAAAAATAAAACACTTTTAATACATAAAAAATGGGGCTCAGGCCGGAGGAAAAATGAAAACTTTTTAAGAGATTAAGCAAAAATGGGCTTCAGGCCCGGAGCAAAACTCACCGTTTTTTAAGATCAGACAAGAGGGCTCAGCCAGGAGGAAAAATCAAAACCCTTCTTAAGATTAAGGAAAAATGGGGCCTAGCCCGGAGCAAATCGAACCCTTTTTAAGATTTAAGAAAAATGGGGCTCAGCCCGGACAAAAATCAAACCTTTTTAAGATTAAAGGAAAGGAGCGATAGACACGGATCAACCCCTTTTTAAGAATAACCGAATAGGGGCTCAGCCCAGGGAGAATTCCCTTTTTACGATTAACGAAAATGTGGCATCCAAGCCGCGCAGTCTAAAACATAAACATAACAACTTTTAAGATAAGGAAAATGGGGCTCAGCCGGAGGAAAAAATAAACCCTTTTTAAGATTAAGGAATAATGGGGCTTCAGCCGGAGCAAAAATCAAACCCTTTTAGGATTAAGGAAAATGGGGCTCAGAAAAAATCGAAACCTTTTTAAGATTTAGGAAAAAGGGGGCTCAGCCCGGAGCAAAAATCAACCCTTTTTAAGATTTAGGAAAAATAGGGGCTCAGCCCGGAGCAATAATTGGAAGAAAAAATGGGCTCAGCCCGGAGCAAAAAAAAAAACCTTTTTAAGATTAGGGGAAAAATAGGCTCAGCCCGGAGCAAAAATACAACCCTTTGAGGATAAGTGAAATGGGGCTCAGCCCATAGAAAAATCAAACCTTATTAAGATTAAGAAAAATGGGGCTCAGCCCGGCGCAAAATCAAACCCTTTTTAGATTAGGGAATAATGGGGCTCAGCCCGGAGCAAAAATCAAACCCTTTAAGATTAAGAAAAAATGGGGCTCAGCCGGAGCAAAAATCAAACCCTTTTAAGATTTAGGAAAATGGGCTCAGCCCGGAAGCAAAAATAAACCCTTTTTAAGAATTAAAGAGATAATGAGGCTCGCCCGGAGCAAAAATCAACGCCTTTTAAGATTAAGGAAAATGGGGCTCAGCCCGGAGCAAAATCAAGCCGTTTAATATCAGATAAACACAGGCAACGAGATGCTCAGCCGGCAGCAAAAATCAACCCTTCTTTAACGTTAAGGAAAAATGGGGCTCAGCCCGGAGCAAAAACATAAACCCTTTTTAAGATTTAAGAAAAATGGGGCTCAGCACTGAGGAAAAATAAAACCCTTTTTAGATAAAGGGAAAAATGGGGCTCAGCTAAGATTAAAAATCAATATGAAAAATGGGGCTCAGCCGGAGCAAAAAATCAAACCCCTTTTTAAGATTAAGGAATAATGAGGCTCAGCCCGGATCAAATCAAACTTTTTAAGTTAGGAAAAAATGGGGCTCAGCCTGGAGCAAAATCAAACCCTTTTTAAGAATTAAGGAAAAATGGGGCTAGGCCCGGAGCAAAAACAAAACCCTTTTTAAGACATATTAAGGAAAAAGGGAGACCTCAAGCACGGAGCAAAACCTACAAACCTTTTTAGGATTAGGAAAAATTGGGCTCAGCCAGGAGGAAAAATCAAACCTTTTTAAGATTTAGGAAAAATTGGGGCTCAGCCCGGAGCAAAAATCAAACCCTTTTTCAGATTTAGGAAAATGGGGCTCAGCCTGGAGCCAAAATCAAACCTTTTTTAAGAATAAGGAAAAATGGGGCTCACCCGGAGCAAAAATCAAACCTTTTTAAGATAAAAGGAAAAATGGGGCTCAGCCCGGAGGAAAATCAACCGTTTTAAGATTAAGGAAAAATGGTGGCTCAGCTCGGAGCAAAAATCAAACCGTTTTAAGATTAAGGAAAATTTTGCTCAGCCCGGAGGAAAAATCAAACCGTTTTTTTAAGATTAAGGAAAAATGGGCTCAGCCTCGGAGCAAAAATCGAACCCTTTTACTAACGATTTCAGACGAACAACTGGGCCTAACCCAGAGAGACCAAACCTTTAAGATTAAAGGAAAAATAGGGCTCAGCCCAAAGCGCAAAATAAAACCCTTTTTAAGATAAATTAAAAAATGGGCTACCGCCCCGGAGAGAAAAAATCACCGTTTATATCAAGAATTAGCGAAAATGCGACTTCAGCCCGGAGGAAAAATCAACCGTTTTTAAGATTAAGGAAAATGGGGCTCAGCCCGGAGCAACAATCAAACCGTTTTTGAGATTAAAAAAAATGGGGCTCAGCCGGAGGAAAAATCAAAACCCGTTTTTGAGATTAAGGAAAATGGGGCTCAGCCCGGACAAAAATCGAAACCATTTTTAAGATTTCAGGAAAAATGGGGCTTCAGCCGGAGGAATATAAACCTTTTAGATATATAGAGAAAAATGGGGCCTCAGCCCGGAGCAAAAATCAACCCTTTTAAGATTAACGAAAAGTGGGGCTCAGCCCCAGAGGAAAATCAAACCCTTTTTAAGATTAAGGAAAATGGGGCTCAGCACGGAGCAAAATCAACCGTTTTTTAAGTATTAGGAAAAATGGGGCTCAGCCGGAGCAAAAATCAAACCGTTTTTAAGATTAAGGAAAATTGGGCTCGCCCGAAGCAAAAATCAAACCCTTTTTAAGATTAAGGAAAAATGGGGCTCAGCCGCGGAGAAAAAATAAAAACCTTTTAAGATTAAGGAAAATGGGCTCAGCCCGAGAAAAAATAAAACCTTTTTAAGATTAAAGGCAAAATGGGGCTCAGCCCTGAGCAAAAACTCAGACTTTTTAAGCTTAAATTAAAAATGGGGCTTCGCCCGGAGCAAAATCAACTTTTATAAAGATATAAGATATAGAAAAGCTTCAGCCCGGATCAAAATCAAACCTTTTTAAGGTAAGGAAAAATGGATACCTCAGCCTGGAGCAAAAGATCAAACCCTTTTTAAAAGAATTAAGGGAAAATGGGGCTAGCTTGGAGCAAAAATCAACCTTTTTAAAGATTTAAGGAAAATGGGGCTAGCCCCGGACAAAAATCAAAACCTTTTAGGGATTAAGGAAAAATGGGGCTCAGCCAGGGGAAAAATAAAACCCTTTTTAAGATTAAGGGAAAAAAGGGCTCAGCCCGGACCAAAATAACTCCTTTTTTAAGATTTGGAAAAAAGGGGGCTCAGCCCGGAGAAATAATTAAACCCTTTAAGATTAGGGAAAAATGGGGCTCAGCCCGGAGCAAAAAACAAACCCTTTTTAAGATTAAGGGAAAAAATGGGGCTCAGCCGGAGGAAAAATCAAAACCTTCTCTTTTAAAGATTAAGGAAAATGGGCTCAGCCCGGAGCAAAAATCAAACCTTTTTTAAGATTAGGGAAAATGGGGCTCAGCCCGGTGGAAAAATAAATCGTTTTAAAGATTGAGGAAAATGGGGCTCAGCCCGGAGCAAAAATCAAATCCATTTTAAGATTTAGGAAAAATGGGGCTCAGCCCGGAGCAAAAATCAAACCCTTTTTAAGATTAAGGAAAAATAGGGCTCAGCCCGGAGGAAAAATAAAACCCTTTTTAAGATAAATTAAAAATGGGGCTCAGCCCGGAGGAAAAATTAAACCGTTTTTAAGATTAAGGAAAAATGGGGCTCAGCCCGGAGGAAAAATCAAACCGTTTTTAAGATTAAGGAAAAATTGGGCTCAGCCCGGAGCAAAAATCGAACCCTTTTTAAGATTTAGGAAAAATGGGGCTCAGCCCGGAGGAAAAATAAAACCCTTTTTAAGATTAAGGAAAAATGGGGCTCAGCCCGGAGCAAAAATCAAACCCTTTTTAAGATTAACGAAAAGTGGGGCTCAGCCCGGAGGAAAAATCAAACCCTTTTTAAGATTAAGGAAAAATGGGGCTCAGCACGGAGCAAAAATCAAACCGTTTTTAAGATTAACCCATTAATGACCAGCGTATGTTTAATCATACGCAATATACAACTTTACTAAAAAAATAATTTAAAATATTCCGCTATATGTTTCAATGCAATTTATGCAATTTTTTAGAGAAAAATAATGTTTCTAGTGATACATATCATTTTTTTCATCCTTACCCCATTTCAACAAAAAATATAAGCTTTTATTTTAGTAGCAAATTTTTTGTCGTGCAAGAGAGGTGACCTATGGAGGGTTTTGAATTTATATTTAAAAAAAAAAATAAGTGTTTCTAAGTTAATGTATATTTTATATCAATTTGGAATGATTAATCTTTGATATGAAATTGATAATATTGAATAACATAAAGATTCAAACAATTTATATTGCATTTTATACTCGCGTATGATATATCATACGCTGGGAAGTAACATATACAATTATATTTTTATATAGGCTTTTCTATCTCACCATTTTTCATTCTATTTTTTTTTCTTCTCTCTTTTATATATATATATATATATATATATATATATATATATATATATATATATATATATATATATATATATATATATATATATATATATATATATATATATATATATTAAAATATATATATATATATATATATATATATATATATTATATATTATTATATATATATATATATATATATATAATATATATATATATTATATATATATATATATATATATATAATATATTCAAACTCTTAAATGTGATTATTTTGTATATTCCCAGTAAATCACATCCAGAGTAAAGTTCGATATTGAGAGAGATACTGAAGAAATATTGAACATCCTTGAAAGTTATGAGAATTCAGAAAGTGTTGCTTCTGAAATAGATGAAGCAGAAGAGATTGAAGTCGTCCTTTTTCCACCCAACAATGGCCAAGACTGATAAAGATGATGCCAATAGTGATGACGAATCATTACATAGTATCAGAGATATTGGCAAAGGTGTACTGTTCCAACGAGCTGAACTTCGAGCAATCTGTAAAGATTAGAAGAGAGATATTGATGTGGATGTCGATGTAGTTCTCGAAGATCTCCCTAGTACTTCGAGAAAACAGTGTGTTTCAACTGGTATAAAAAAACATAAAATGTCCCGTAAGTGGGTTTCTAGAAAGTTGAAGACATCATCTCAAATACATAAGGTGTGTGAAACAAAGAAAGAGCCAGCAATTTTTAAAAAATTTCAAGGTAAACAATGGTAAACCTATTGACATTTTTAAATTATACTTTACTGAGGAATTTATGATTCATATATGTAAAAAGACTGTCAAATATGCATCTCAGAAGGGTGAGCCGCAGTTCACTCTGTCTATAGAAGAGCTATACCAGTATTTTGGTATCCTTCTATTGCCAGGGTATATTAAAATGTCATCATGAAGAATGTATTCGGAGACTCGTCCTGATTCAAATAATGCAGTGCAGTGCGTTATGCAGTGGAAGAGAAAGCAAGTGGAATTACACTCGTCAGGTGGAATGACAATGACCAAGGTACAACGGTAACGAATAAAGATGGAAGAGAGGTGAACGCAAGCAAGTAGTGGTGGTTCCTCAGCCTAATATTGCCAAAATATACAACAAACACATGGAAGGAGTTGATCTCTTTGATAAAATGAGAGCTTGTTACAGAATACGAATTAGATCAAAAAAGTGGTATTGGCCTATATTTCGATTTTGCCAAATTGGAAGCATAATAAATTTCTGGATGTTATATCGCTATGATTATAAGGGGATTCCTCTCCTAGAATTAACAAGACAAATTTTAACCGCCTTGATCTCTACACCTTATATACAGAAACTGTGAAGTTTTAAACCTAAAACAATAAAACAAGTTCATGATGTAACGAGATTTGATGGCAAAGATCATCTGGTCCATATAAATGACACGCAAAGGGGGAGCAATGTCTGGCAAATGTGCCAAATTTGTGTAGGTCAAATGTAATGTAGGGATTCAACCTGATTCATGTTTTTTATGCTTCACCAAAAGTAACACTTTTCCCTCAATATATAAAATATTAGTTATAATAAAGAAATTTTCATACAGTGTTTCATTTTCCAAAAATTGTATATATTGTAAACCTCTAATTCCAGCGTATGATATACATACGGCCTATAAATCAACGAAACTCTTCAGAATTTACGCTTCTGAAAAAAATCTAGTACACTCCAGAGACCAAAATTACCATAATTAGCTTTCATAAAAAAATTCAAACTTTTTTTTACTCTCGGGCATTAATGGGTTATGGAAAAATGGGGCTCAGCCCGGAGCAAAAATCGAATCCTTTTTAAGAATTTAGGAAAAATGGGGCTCAGCCCGGTAGGAAAAATAAAACCCTTTTTAAGATTAAGGAAAAAAAAATTGACGGGGCTCTCAGCCCCCAGACAAAATCAAACGGCATTAATGGATTAAGGAAAAATGGGGCTCAGCCCGGAGCAAAAATCAAACCCTTTTTAAGATTAAGGAAAAATGGGGCTCAGCCCGGAGCAAAAATCAAACCCTTTTTAAGATTAAGGAAAAACAGGGGCTCAGCCCGGAGCAAAAATCAAACCCTTTTTAAGATTAAGGAAAAATGGGGCTCAGCCCGGAGGCTAAATCAAACCGTTTTTAAGATTAAGAAAAATGGGGCTCAGGCCCGGAGACAAAATCGAACCCTTCTTTAAAGACTTTAGGAAAAAGGGGGGACTCCCTCCCGGAAAAAAAAACAACCCTTTTTAAAATTAAAGAAAAAGGGGGGCTCGGCCCGGAGAAAAAAAAAACCCCTTTTTAAAAATAAAGAAAAAATGGGGCTCAGCCCGGAGAAAAAAAAAACTCTTTTTAATGATTTGAGTAAAATGGGATAAGCCCGGATCAAAAATGAAAAACTTTTTAATATAAAGAGAAAAAAATGGGGCTCAGCCCAGAAGCAAAATCAAACCGCTTTTTTTAAGATTCAAGACAAAATGGGAGGCTCAGCCCGAGCAAAATCAAACCCTTTTTAAGATTTAGGAAAATGGGCTCAGCCGGCAGCAAAAAATCAAACCTTTTTACGAATTAAGGAAAAAATGGGGCTCAGCTCGGAAGCAAACAATCAAAACCTTTTAAGCTGTAGGAAAAATGGGGGCCTTCAGCGGAGAAAAATTAAACCGTTTTTAAGTTAAGGAAAATAGGCTCAGCCCGGCAGCAAAAACCTTCCACTACCCTCTTTTAAGATATAAGAACAATGGGGCTCAGCCCGGAGGAAAAAATCAAACCGTTTTTAAGATTAAGGAAAATGGGTCTCAGCCCGGAGCAAAAATCAAAAACTCAATTTTAAGAATTTAGGAAAAATGGGGCTCAGCCCGGAGCAAAAATCTAACCCTTTTTAAGATTAAGGAAAAATGGGGCTCAGCCGGAGGAAAAATAAAACCCTTTTTTAAGATAAAGGAAAAATGGGCTCGCCCTGAGGAAAAATAAAACCCTCTTTAAGATTTAGGAAAAATGGGCGCTCAGCCACGGAGCAAAAATCAACCCTTTTAAGATTTAAGGAAAATGGGGCTAGCCAGAGCAAAATAAAAACCCTTTTTTAAGATTCCAATGGAAAAAAGGGGGGCCTCAGCCCGGACGCAAAAAATCAAACCCTTTTAAGATTTAGGAAAAATGGGCTCAGCCCGGAGAAAACTCAAAACCCTTTTTAGAATTAAGGAAAAATGGGGCTCAGCCCGGAGCAAAAATCAAACCGTTTTTAAGATAAGGAAAAATGGGCCTCAGCCCGGAGGAAAAAATCAAACCCTTTTTAAGGATTAAGGAAAAATGGGCTCAGCCCGGAGAAAAATCAAACCCTTTTTAAGATTTAGAAAAAATGGGGCTCAGGCCGGAGCAAAAAATCAAACCCTTTTTTAAGCTTAAGGAAAATCTGGGCTCAGCCCGGAGAAAAAATAAAACCCTTTTTAGGATAAGGAAAAATGGGGCTTAGCCCGGAGGGAAAAATAAAACCTTTTTAAGATTTAGGAAAATGGGGCTCAGCCGGGAGGCAAAAATAAACCCTTTTTAAGATAAAGAAAAATGGGGCTCAGCCGGAGCAAAATCAGACCTTTTTGAGCTTTAATTAAAAATGGGGCTAGGCCCGGCAGCAAAACTAAACCTTTTTAAAATTAAGGGAAAATGGGGCTCAGCCCGGAGCAAAAATCAACCCTTTTTTAAGGTTAAGGAAAAAATTGGGCTCAGCCCGGAGCAAAATCAAACCCTTTTTAAAGATTTAGGAAAAATCGGGCTCAGCCCGGAGCAAAAAACAAAACCCTTTTAAAGATTTAGGAAAAATAGGGCTCAGCCCGGAGCAAAATGCAAACCCTTTTTAAGATTAAGGAAAAATACGGGGCTCAGCCCGGAGGAAAAATAAAACCCTTTTTAGATAAAGGAAAGCAATGGGCTCAGGCCGGAGGAAAATAAAAACCCTTTTTTTAAGATTTAGGAAAAATGGGCTCAGCCCGGAGCAAAATCAAACCCTTTTTAAGTTTAGCGAAAAATGGGGCTCAGCCAAGAGCAAAATAAAACCCTTTTAAAGATTAAGGAAAAAGGGGCTCAGCCGGAGGAAAAATCAAACTTTTTTAAGATTGGAAAAATGGGGATTCAGGCCCGGAGCAAAAATCAACCCTTTTTAAGGATTGGGACAAAATGGGGCTCAGCCCGGAGTCAAAATCAACCCTTTTAAGCTTTAGCGAAAAAAAGGGCTCAGACCGGAGCAAAAATCAAACCGTTTCTTAAGATTAAGGAAAAAATGAGGGCTTAGCCCCGAGGAAACAAATCAACCCGTTTATAAGAATTAAGGAAAAATGGGGCTCAGCCGGGAGGAAAATCAAACGTTTTTAAGATTAAGGAAAACAGGGGCTCACCCGGAGCACAAATCAAACCCTTTTTAAGATTTAGGAAAAATGGGGGCTCAGCCCGGAGCAAAAATCAAACCCTTTTTAAGATTAAGGAAAAAATTGGCGCTCAGCCCGAACCGGCAAAAAAATAAAACCCTTTTAGAGATAAAAGGAAAAAATGGAGCTCAGCCCGGAGGAAAAATAAACCCTTTTTAAAAATTAAGGAAAAAATATGTCAGCCCGGATCAAAAAGGAAAACCCCTTTTAAGGTTAGGAGGAAATGGGCTCAGGCCCGGAGCAAAAATCAAATCCTTTTTAAGATAAGGAAAAATGGGCTCAGCCCGTTAGCAAAAATCAAACCCTTTTAAAATTAAGGAACCATGGGGCTCAGCCGGAGCAAAAATCAAACCCTTTTTAAGATTTAGGAAAAATGGGGCTCAGCCCGGAGCAAAATCAAACCGTTTTCAAGATTAAGGAAAAATAGGGCTCAGCCCGGAGAAAAATCAAACCGTTTTAAGAAAAAGGAAAAATGGGGCTCAGCCGGAGCAAAAAATCGAACCCTTTTTAAGATTTAAGGAAAAATGCGGGCTCAAGCCCGGAGCAAAAAATTAAACCCTTTATAAGATTTAGAAAAAATGGGGCTCAGCCCGGAGCTAAAATCAAACCCTTTTAAGATTAAGGAAAAAATGGGCTCAGCCCGGAGGAAAATAAAACCCTGGTTTAACGATTTAGGAAAATGGGGCTCCAGCCCGGAGCCAAAAAAATAAAACCCTTTTTAAGATTAAGGAATTAAATGGGGCTCAGCCGTGAGCAAAACTCAGACCCTTTTTAATTCAGGAAAAAAAATGGGGTCAGCCCTCAGGAAAATTAAACCCTTTTTAGATTTTAGGAAAATTGGGGCTCAAGCCCGGAGGCAAAAAATCAAACCCTTTTTAAGAATAAAGAAGAATATGGGGCTCAATCCGGAGCAAAAATCAGATCCTTTTTAAGCTTAATTAAAAATGGGGCTCAGCCGAGCAACCCCAACCAAAAACCTTTTTAAAATTAAGATAAAATGGGGCTAACCCGGATCAAAATCAAACCCTTTTTTAAGGTTAAGAAAATGGGGCTACAGCCCGGAGCACAATATCAACCCTTAATTTAAGATATAAGAAAAAATGGGGCTCAACCGGAGCAAAAAATCAATATTTTTAAGATTTAGAGAAATTGGGGCTTCCAGCCGGAGCAAAATTCAAACCACTTTTTAAGATTAAGGAAAATTGGGGCTCGCCTGGAGAAAAACATTAAAACCCCTATCACATATAACTCGCATTAAGGAAAAATGGGCCCAGCCCGACGGAGCAAAAATGAAACACTTTTTAAGATTAAGAAAAAATTGGGGCTCAACCGGAGCAAAATCAACACCGTTCTTACAGATTAAGGAAAAAGGGGGGCTAAGCCCATGGATGGAAAAATCAAACTCGTTTTTAAGATTAAGGAAACATGGGGCTCAGCCCGCGGAGCAAAAATGAAACCCTTTTTAAGATTTAGCGAAAATGGGGCTCAGCCCGCGAGCAAATAGTCAACACCCTTTATAGATTAAGGGAAACAATTGGGGGCTCAGCCGCGGAGGAAAAATCAAAACCCTTTTTAATATAAAGGAAAAAATGGGGCTAGCCCGGAGGAAAAAATAAACACCCTTTTTAACGATTAAATACCAATGGGAATCACTATTACCCGAATTAACGGCTACCCTTAGATTTTGGAGAATGAGGCTCAAACCGAGCCAAACTCAGACCCTTTTCAAACCTACTCCGCAAAGAGAAATTAGTTTGGTACAGATCAAACCCTTTTGAATATTAAGGTAAAATGTTGCTCCAGCCCGGATCAAAAATCAACCCTTTTTAGGTTTAAGGAAAAAATGGGGCTCAGCCTGGAGCAAAAAATCAAACCCTTTTACAGTTAAGAGAAAATTGGGCGTACAGCCCGGAAAGCAACAAACAAACCCTTTTTAAGATTTAGGAAAATATGGGGCTCAGCCCGGGGCAAAAATACAAACCCTTTTCTAAGATTAAGGAAAAAAATTGAGGCTCACGCCCGGAAGAGGAATAAAACCTTTTTAAGATTAAAGGAAAAATGGGCTCAGCCCCGAATAAAAAAAAAATAAAAACCTTTTTGGAATCAGCGTAGGAAAAATGGGGCTCAGCCGGAAGCAAAAATCAACCCTTTTTTAAGATATTAAGGAAAATGGGCTCAGCCCGGAGCAAAAATCAAAACAACTTTTAAGATTAAGGAAAAAATGGAGCTCAGCCCGACGCAGAAAAAATCAAAACCGTTTTTAAGATTAAGGAAAAATAGGGCTCACTCCGGAGCAAAAATCAAACTGTTTTTAAGATTAAGGAAAAACTGGGGCTCAGCCCGGAGGAAAAATCAATCCCTTTTTAAGATTAAGGAACAAATTGGGGCTCAAGCCCGGAGCAAAAATAGAACCCTTATTTAGATTTAGCGAAAAATGGGCTGCAGCCCGGAGCAAAATCGATATCCTTTTTAAGAATTAAAGCGAAACACTAGGCTCAAGCCAGGAGGAAAATAAAACCCTTTTAAGATAAAGAACAAAATGGGCTCAGCCCGGAACGGCACTTAATCACAACCGTCTTTAAGACTTAAGGAAAAAGGGGCTCAGCCCGGACGGAAAAATCAAACCGATTTTTTCCGATTAAGGAAAACGGGGCTCAGCCCGCGGAGCAAAAAATCAAACCGTTTTTTAAGATTAAGGAAAAAAATGGGGCTCAGCCCGGGACAAATAAGTTATATACCCTTTTTACGATTAAGGAAAAATGGGGCTCAGGCTGGAGCAAAAATCAAACCTTTTTAAGATTAAGGAAAATTAGGGCTCAGCCCGGAGGAGAAATAAAACCCCCTTTTCAAGATTTAGGAAAAATGGGGCTCAGCCCGAGCAAAAATCAAACCCTTTTAAGATTAAGGACAAAATGGGGCTCAGCCCGGAGGGAAAAATCAAACCCTTTTAAGCATTAGTAAAAATGGGGGGCTAAGCCCGGGCAAAATTAAAACCTTTTTAAAATTAGAAAAAAAATGGGGCTCAGCCCGGAGCAAAAATTCTAACACCTTTTAAGAAAGCGCAAATGCGGGGCCTCAGCCGGCACGCCACAAACCTCAAACCCTTTTTAGATTACCAGGAACTAATGCCCGGGCCTCAGCCGAGAGCCAAAAATCAAAACCCTTTTTAAGATTCAGGAAAAATGGGTGGCTCAGCCCGGAGCAAAAAATCAAACCCTTTTTAAGCATTTAGGAAACCAATGAGGCTCGGGCCCGGGAGCAAAACAAACCATACTTTTTAAGATTCAAGACAAACATGGGGGCTAGCCAGAAAGCAAAAATCAAACCCTTTTTTAAGATTAAGGAAAAAATGGGGCTCAGCCGGAGCAAAAATCAATTAAACCATTTTTAAGATTAAGGAAAAACTGGGCTCAGCCCGGCAGTCCAAAAATCAAACCGTTTTTCAGATATTAAGGAAAAATATGGCTCAGCCCGGATCAGGAAAAAATAAAAACCCTTCTTTAACGATAAAGGAAAAAAAATGGGGCTTCCCAGCCGGAGGAAAAATAAAAACCCTTTTTTCAAGACTTTAAGTGAAAAATGGAGCTCAGCCCCGGACGCAAAAACTCAAAAACCCTTTTTAAGATTAAGGGAAAAAAGGGCTCAGCCCCGGGAGCAAAAATCAACCTTTTTAAGATTAAGGAAAAATGTGGAGCGCATCGAGCCCGGAGACAAAAATCTAACCTTTTAAGATTTACGGAAAAATGGGGCTCAAGCCGAGCCAAAAATCAACACCCCTTTTTAAGATTAACGGATAAACCATGGGGCTCGAATGACGGCAGCAAAATCAAAACCTTTTTAAGCCTTTACGGAAAAAGGGGCTCAGCCCGGAGCAGAAATCAAACCGTTTTTAAGAAAAAGGAGAAATGGGGCTCAGCCCGGAGCAAAAAATCAAACCGTTTTTAAGATTAAGAAAAATTGGGCTCAGCCAGGAGCATCAAAATCAACCGTTTTTAAGATTAAGGACAAGTAACTTGCTCAAGCCCGGAGTAAAAATCAAACCGTTTTTAATTATTTAAAAGGACAAGAGATGGGGATCCTAGGCTGGAGCAAACATCGAACCACTTATCTTTAAGATTTAAAGGAAAAATGCGGGCTCTCCAGCCGCCGGCAGCAAAAATCAATACCCTCTTATTGAAATAAGGAAAAATGGGCTCAAGCATGGACGCAAAAACAAAAACCCTTTATTAAGATTAAATTAAACAATGCGGGCTTCCACCGCCCGGAGGAAAAGTCAAACCGTTATTAAGATATAAGGAAAATGGGTCAGCCCGGCAGGAAAAATCATGAACGTTTTTAGAATTAAGAAATGAAGGTAGCCCCGCCTAGCAAACAACTCGAACCCGTCTTGTCTTACACCGAT
>JABUQX010082407.1:0-18620 GCA_015478945.1 Trachelipus rathkii | reverse complement strand
TGGTATACATGGTGCAAATATATTAAAGAAAAAAGGAAATAAAATTATTTAAATCGGCTAAACTTGGGTGAACTATTCAATCTTAATATTTACGACCATTAGAATTTTTGTTTTTATAACCTTAACTAATAACCAATACGTCAATAAACCAATTATATAATTTTAAAGTTAAATGATTAATTTATAATATAAATAAAATTGTAAAATAAGTGTAATTAATAAAAATTAATTAATAGAAACAAAGAGAATGTGAACTCTATGTAAAGATATCAAACGAAAAAAATTTTCAACGATAATAGTAAGTTTTTGTGTGGATGTATTATATAATCCTAGAATATTAATTTTTTTAGTTCTGACATAGAAACATAATATGACACTTGAAATCAAAATCAATAGATCAATAATCAATAGATCAATAATAATAGATCATTGTTAAAAGAAATAGGTAGGATTGATAATGATAAGAGAGCGCTATGGCTGCGAGTGATGTTTTGATTTTTACTACTGATAACCTGATTTTACCACTGGCTTTAGGGTAGGTATGAATAAAATACAAATTATTTTAAAGTTTGATGAATTTAATTGGTATATAAATAACAATGGAAAATAAAAGAAGATAATTTTTCAGGTATACAAACTCGTTCCTCGCACAGGTAATTATGCAAAAATATAAGTACTCTGTTAATGTAACAATCTAATTGTCAAACTGCAAACTCATAAAATATAGAAAATATAAATAATTATATTGTAGTTATTAGTTGATATTATATATAATATACCAATATTAATATTTTTGACTGAATTCATATCGCCATTCAAATCTTCCCAAATACCCATAGACATTAATTTTGATAATAAATATAATATAATAATATATAGAAAATCTATATATTAATTAATATGCAATATAGTTATAAGCTATATATTCTCTCTAAAATAAGAATAACAGTACATTGCCTATATCATTGAATAAGTATATATTACTATTAATATGTACATAGTTTGAGAAGGATTATATATTAGAGAAAAGTAAAAGGTAATAGGAAAAAAGTGGATATATTTTGATTCAGAAAATAATCCGCCGTTCGTAATGATTGAGGCCGAGAGCCTTGAAGTTATAATTTTATCACCCCCGTTCACTGCGTCCAAATTTTTTCAGCCAGTTTGTTTATAAAAATACATTATACATTAATCATATATATGTTATATATATATATTTATTTGCATTAGTTATAATCTTAAAATTTATAAGATATATACTTATAAAGATATATATAATATATATAGATTATACTGCTTTATTATACTATACCTTGATATACCTATAATAAGAAGTAAGTATATATATATAATAGATATATATAAGGCTTAGTATATGTGGCTGTAGTATGACTTGTCCCGCCATAATTCTAGGTAGTATCTATTCAGAAAAAGGTATAGTCTAATAAATTTAAGACTGATTTTTCTGACTTTAAATCTTATGTTGTTGTAAACAAATCTTCTCATGTTGATACCAGTATGAAAGTAGCTTGAAAATTACCAAACACACACTTAATTAAAGAAATATTAAAGGTTATAATAGCATTATGAAATATCCTGTCTATATTTCAGTTATAGGAAAATTTCCAAATTAACTCTTTAAAAAAAAATTTAACTTAACGTATTCATACCCATAACAACCTTTGAAGACTAATTTATATATTTAATTTATTATAGATAGCAATATAGTAGAATTATATTAATCTCACTTCTGCTAAGAAATCCTCGGGTTTAAGTAGTGTTAAAAAAAAACGCATTTCTGAGCGCACCAAAATTGAGCGTGCTGTAAGATTGATTATTCGAATAAATGTGCATAGTGAAAAAAAAAAGATAAACCAAATTTTTCTCTACGTTTTCTAGCGAAGCTATTTTTTTTACAAGTAAATATTGATTATATTTTATAATTCCAAAATTGTCAATATTGATTATATAAATATTATTTAATCAAAAGGTATTACTGAAATATACTTAAAATTCACATGATCATAATATTGTTTAATTCGCTGTCAATCAAACATCCACCGATAATATAAAGTGAGCTGAATATATAGTGACTAGTGAATTCTATTCTCTAAATATAATTGTTCTGTATTTATTTCGACCTCCTACCATATAGTAGTAATATACTTCCCTAAATAAAATCCGCCTTTCCAAATAATTTTTCTCCGCGTAATGGTTAATTTGAGAAAATTTGTTTCAGTTTTATTTCTTGTTAATAAATTTCTAAATGAGTAGTTAGTATATTTATAATATATTAGATGATAATATTATAGTTATTATAATATACCTAATAAAATTAATTAAATAATTATTAACTGATACTATATGCGTCTTCCGCATGAAGCATCAATCAGGTTAAATAAAGGTAGAACGTAAAGAGAGACCGTAACACAGTTTAAGAGAATTCTGTCAAGAAATCTAGATAATTAAAATATCTTAATTTTATGCTGGAATTTGACAATCAAGAAGATAATGTTAATTTATGAGCGCTAGGTTTAATCCTCTCTGCGGAAATATATATTTTTCATTTATTTTTATATTTTAATATAGTTGAAATTAAAATACAATTTATATTATAAATTATAGTATATTATAATATATTTACATTATTTACGTAAAATAGATATATATATATATAGTAGTATTATTATAGTATATAATATATATGTAATATATAATATATATAGAGTATATATATATTATATTTTATATATGTATATATGGCTGTATATAATATATATATATTAGATAGATAGATAGATAGATAGAGAGATCTAATATTGACGTTAGTGGAAAAATTAATTATTATATAATACTATGATATTTTTATATATATACTGTTATAATATTATTTTATTACTTCTTTCTTAGCTCTTCTTCATCTACCTCTTTTTCCCCAAGGACTTGGGAGGGCTGAGAGTTGCGTTGTTCATGTCATCGGTTAATAAACTAAATGCAGAAGAAGAATTAGGTGGTACAAAAAGCTCGAAAAACAAAGTCCAGCCTTACTTAATTAGTGAGAACTCGTCACAGACAGAAAAATCCACTCTAGGGCTTCATGGGACCGCAACGGACACCTCACTATGGATAAATTGGTCAAAATGTAAGGGTATCATCCTTGGTCTTCCAGTGTGTGGTCTCACAACCAAATCATTACCCCCGCACTATACACAAAACCACGCAATTTTCCTTCTCTATTATCACCTTATTTTTCTCACTCTGCCAAACTCACATTTCTCTCTTTAAGTCAGACATTCGTCTACTGACTCAAATCCACTTTTTTTTTTGCGTCTCCCAGCCGGTCGGTTCCCAAACACATTCGCCACTACAATATATCCGCTTGTCTTAACCAACCGACTATTATTCATCCTTTCCACTATGACCAAACCTATCTTTCAATCATACTTGCATTTATTGCTCTCATTACCCCTTTCTTCACACCACACAGCTCATCATAATAACGTTCATTCCTCATTTTATCAATTCTCTCTCACACCTAAGCACTGCACCCTAAGATTGTCCATCTGAAACCATTGGACTTTAGATCTATACTCTCTTATATTCCTAGAGCCATTAGTCTTGTTACCTATACAATTAATCACAGTAAACAACATACCCATGGCATTGTAAGACCCTTGTGCACCAAGATTAGTCAGAAGAAACAAACTTATACATTCACAACGATTTAAATTGCAAAAGCAACCTTCACTTGCCATTCACAACTTTCTCTCACTACACTCTGCAATACATCCGTCCTTCTCAATCCAACACATACCCCTAATATTTTTAAACTCAGGACACTTGTTCCAGCTGCTCACCCCCTAACATAACTTCACATAACTTCCACTGAGGCTCTGTCCTCACTCAACCATACCTTACTCTTATCTAACGTTTACTTTCAACCCCTCCTTTTACACCACCCTGTCAAAACACCCGTCTACCAATCCTCTCCAAACTCTTTCAGATTCAACAAACAAAAACCAAATCTATCCCCGCATATAATAGGTAGGGCACCCTCCACTCATTTCCTATTCTCCAATCATTCTAACACCATTTCCTGCCATCCCCACTCTTAATTCTTTCTAAAGCCCATCATTATACAAGATTTGAAAACCAAGGAGTACATTAACCACAAAACCACTGCCTCACTCTTGCTATTAATACTAACCAATCACTTTTGACACCATTTATTCTTTACACACGCCTCCACTATCGTCATACATACTTTTGATTCCCATTTCAGAAGACCTACCACCTAACACCAATATATCACTCAAAAACACCTGCCTAGAGACTTCCTTTATATTAACCCTATCATGAGCGAGCCTGTTGCAATTCCAAAAACCTAATATACCAATTGTAAATATTCTTACTTCTCTCCCTCATCATTTCTCAATCATTTGTTTCAATGTAAGATTTGATCCACACATCCTCTACCACTCCTAAACGCGGGGACCTTGTTCTTCACCAATCTCTTCACCAATCAGTCCAACCGGACGTTTCACTCTTTCTACCAAAAACCAGGATATAATATCTTCCTTACAACACTCAAATAAACATATTTCTATAATTTTCTATAATTTTAAACCAAAGTTCCCCTTATCTCCCTTACCCTTAATAAGGGTAACTATACTGCTACTCTCCAATCCATCGGAACATATTACCCTCCATAATTACGCTTATTACACAACATAGTCAAATCCATCAATTCACCATCTCGCTTCCGTTCTTGACAATATTTCACCAGTAATTCATCTATACCTGCAGATTTCACCATTCTTCAACTTTCTTCAACTCTACCTATTAACCTCCTCCTGCTAGTAACCTCATCCCCAAAAACCTATCCTTCTTGCACCAATAAACACTCCCTTCTTGCACTATCACCTCTTCATTACTGCCCCTGTTATGCAGATTTTCGAAGTCGTTCACTTCCACCTCCCCTCACATCTATTCATCAGTTACGAAAAAAGCACCTTCCCTGTTCATTATTCTAAGCAGTTTTCCCCTTTATTCTCACTCTTAACCTTCCTGATATCCTTTCAAAAGAGTTTCCTATTCCCTGTAAGTCCCCATTCATCTTCCTTCCAACTGTTCATTTACACCATTTTTTCTCCTCTTAGCGTAGGCGATCTTTTAGTATTTCTTATCTCCTGCCTTGTTAATTCCAAACATCTTTTCTTTTTTGAGCATCATCATTTGCTTTAGTACATTCAACCACGCTTCCTTTTTACTTTTAAACGCTTGCATCACCTCTTTATTCCACCACTCACTGTTAACATTTTTATTTCCTACTTTAGCACATCCGCATACTTCTTTTGCAGTGCTACTAACAAATTGCTTCCTTCATTTAGCTCCCAGATTTGTTTGAGGTTTTTCAACTTTTCACATTCGAACTGATTTACTGGAGCCGATCTAGCGACTAGCTTTATCCTTATTACTTGTTCTCTTAACTTTCTCACTCTTAATTTACCCAATTCTTTTCTTATCACCTTCCCCTCCATCCAAGTCTCCATTAACTTAATTTTACATAGGTCAACATAATGATCATAGTACCATCCCTTGAGAGAAGCAAAAGAGACATCCTCTAACTATCTTCATTAACTTCATTATCTTCAACATCGTCTTTGTCAAACGGTTTAGAAGAGGCAGCGTTTACTTTTCACTTCGAACCGTCTCTTTTGGCCAACCAACTCCTGGGCCTTATACTTAGTGGACTACTCTTGGTTTTAAAGAAAGTATTTTACATTGAACACATACCCTCTTCTCCTCCATTAAATCAATCGCTTCTAACCCGTCATTTCCAGCGCTCGTAATCCACCTGTTATACCATCCCTTTTTTGAATCACCTATCCAAAACCATTCAAGGTCCCCCATAACCCTTACCAAATCTTAGTTTTATGAAGCTTACCTACTCACCCCATCCAAAACAATCATAGGTATAATATATATATATATATATATTAATATATAAATAACAGTATAATATAATAATAAGGTAAATATATCTATATATATATAATATATAATTATAATTATTAAATAATAATAATATAAAAACCAAATATTAATAATGATAATATATAGGAGTTATAGAATAACTAAATAAATACAATAAGAATAATAATAAATATAATATAAATATATAATAATATGTTATTATAATATTTATTAGTAAGTTTTATATAATTAATGATTATATATTAATAACAAAATATATATATGATACTAGTAATAATTTAAAATGGTGATAATTATCACATAATAGTATATAATCAATATATAATATAGTTTAAAATACCAATATAATATATATAAGTTTATATAATATATAATAGTCTAGTAATCCTGAAGTATCAAAAATAAACGGAAGTAGCTATATACGTATATATGGTATTATATACTGTATATATAGAGTATAATATATAAGTATTTATGAATATGTAATTAATTATAGTAGTATCCTATAATCTAATAACGGAGATGGCTTAAACTCGCTTCAAGACACCCAAGGAGTGTTAGTTTACTAATCATCAATCATCCGGTGGACAAATAATGAGAAATCCTGGTGTCCTAAATGCTTTATTTTACATAACAGTAATTAATCTTATATGTGACAGGAAATGTTGTTCAACTTTTGAGTATATATGACAGGTATAGAGTTATGCTCAACAATTATATTCGTATATAAAAATATACTTTATAACAATTTAATATAAATATACACTATTAATAATGGGCCACAGATCCTACCTATCTCATACGTGTGACCTCTTGCTCGAGATCCTAACTAACAATCCTTGAGTGAGAGGAGCGTCGGGGCGTCATTGGCCCTTTCGCTTATCCCTTTCTCTTCTTAGGCTTAGCTTCTCTCTTACTCAGACGAAGAAGGGCCATGATATTACGCAGTTACAAAAAGAATTTATAGGAACGTTGAGGCACCTATAGACTATTATAGGTGAAGTATTACAGGAAGGCGCACGCAAAATAGCACTCCTTACAAGTTGGCTGATATAACCTCTATGTCACGCATGCCTTTATGACTGTAAATACAAGACTTCACATAAACTCAACTCTCGGCTCAGTCTTAGGACTTGCGTTGTGACAAAAGGAACATTTGCAGCCCACTCAGAATACCTAAAGTGATGAAGCTGAATAAATCGGGATATAATACTGTTACACAAAGGACCATTCTCACACTCCTTCGGGATTTGTTGGAGTTATATATACAATGATAATATGATAATAGGAATATCATAATTTAAAGAAGAATAGTTGAATATTACTACTTGAAAAAGAAAGGAGAAAGAACTACAATATATGTAAAATTATACACACAATTTAAACAATCGTATTTCATGCCACTCGTACTAGTTTCCAATCATTTCGTCTTGTACTTCTTATTTCCCTTCTTAAGAGATTAATTATCATTTTGACTTCGAGACTTCATCTTTCCTCTATTTCTATTTATCTCATTCCGAGTTTTGTCCTTTCGAGTCCCATAAGTATTGAAGGAATCGGTGGACTGGGGTTCGTAGACATTTTAACATTTCTTAAGCTTTCAACTATTACTTATATCACCCTTTATTATCATTGACATTAACTGTTTGTAATCTTGAGCACTTCCTATTGGGGCCGTTGAGGGTACTTGGCAGATAGCTGTTTCACGACAATGTACTGTCGACTCTACTAATAGGGAAATTTCGCCTCTTTCCAAATTTCTTGGGGAGGAATATTGTTCCCGATTTGCGCCAGATTTATTTCTTCTGAAGCCAAAGGTTGTGGCCATCAAGTTCAAGTGATCTTTCTCAATGTAAGACTTGTATCGATTTGGTGACCGGTCTGCGGACCAGAGGTCCGCTTACATAGGCGCAATCGGATGTTATATTTTTGGCCCGTACAAACAAACTTGCTGGGGCTGATGCCGACTACTGATTAGATTAACATAGGGGGCCTGATTTAGTCGATTGGGACGAAATTAAGCCAACTCGAAGCGTAAGACATCTCTTAACCATTCTTTGGTTCTCATGTTTTTTCATAGATGCATCCAGCCCAGGCCTAAAATGGTCTCCTAACATGACCTTGTGTAATGATCATCCTTGATTTTCAACATCCCCTCGCCACCTATTGGTTCCCGGTTTCCGCAGGGGGCGTTGTAAGTGTTTACTGGTCGTGGTGTGTAGTATCCCTAATAGCTTGCACACACTCTTCTCAAATAAGTGTGAAGTAAAGTTTGCGCCATTATCTGAGAACTAAGGGCGGCTGCGTGAATTCACAGTGTGTGGCGGATAGGTGATGGTGAGAAGTACCCAAAATTAGATGTTGTATCAATAGTTTGAACTTATTGTTTTTACTCATTTGGGTGGACCATCCGTTGAGCGGGGAAAGCCTACACAATCCATAGTGTGGAAAAGTATCGGTCAATCGAGAGATTTAAATAAAGATACTTTGTAGCCCCTACAGAGAGGGGAGCTTAATAGGACGAATTCATACATGAAATGATCTGTTCTTCGAATTTGTTAAGAAGTACCTCTTAATTTTCCGTAAGAATGGGTATTGATTCCAACGACCTGACAATTAGGAGACCGAAACACCATAGAACAATTGCCACTAGGACGCTTACAACTTCTTTTAACTTTCTTGGGCAATAGTTTATGTTAAACACAAAATCGGTCTTCAATACAGTAAGGCAACTCTGACGTTTGGAAAAGAGGCCATAGAACGCGGGCAATAATTTAAAGAGATATCGACATATAAAAAAATAAATATCTATTTTATTTTCTTATTTAAGACTTGTTTTTTTAATAATTTAAGAGCAAAAAATTGAAAATTCTTTAAGATTTTAAAAATCATCTTCATTTTGGTCTTTACTTATTTCGAATTAATCTACTTCCTTTCTGAAACGCTTTATTAGCTCTAAGTGGGCATCGTTGCAATTTTGTATCATATTTATTCGAGTATTTATAGGCAAGATATCACTCAATTCATCTACTTTCATAATAGTCATTTTATTATTAAATTTATCTAAGCTTTCTTTTTCTATTTGAAGTCTCTCAACTACAGTCAACCCTTCACTTTCAAAATCAGTCTTTTTCCCACGCATAGTACTCGAAGAATGCGCTCTGTGGTCATTTAAAGTTCCAACAGTTTGCCTTTCATTGGAATTTACGAGCTGGTCGCACGCCACATTCTTTATGGTTTGGGCATACCTTCTCTTTAAACTCGGTGAAGGTATTTCATAGATGAATGAGTTTAAAGGTCTGTCTATTACACCTTCTGTTTGTGTTTTTCTTGTGTCGCTCTGATTGGTCAGTTCACTTGCGGTTGAGTCAATCACAGCGCTCGGAGGGAGGGGCGTAGCTAGCTCCGCCTCCTTTTCTGCATTGCAATCTTGCTCGTGAATTGCAACATTTTCAGCGTCATTAACAATTTTATTATGTAATAAATATTCGGAGAGAGGGTTGTCCTACTTGGTAATTAGCTCCCACGAGACCTGATAGGCAGATAAGAGGTTTAAACTCCGGATATCTCGTAAATTGAAGTTTTTGCAATCATTGCATCTTTTGTATTTTTGCAACAGTTCTCTTGATTGTGTAAAAATGGTAATAAGTTTTCCCGCTAGGAGGTACCCGTACTTCTTCAATATTTTAGTTAAAACCACTAGCAGTTTGTTGACATAATCATATTTCCGTTCTGTAAGCGATAAAATTGTTCTGTAAAAACCGATTGGCTTATCACCTTCTTCAGTAATGGATAAAATCACTGCTGCCGCAGCTGCTTCTGTTGAATGTACAATAATTTTGAAAGGGCTTGTAGGACTCGGGTAAGCCAGAGCATTAGCGTTTCTTATGGCTTCTTTGCTATCTTTAAAAGCTTTATCGGCCACAGGATTCCAGCTGATGCGACGGTTTCCGTAAAGCTTTCCCTTCAGGAAAAGGTAGAGAGGAGCTGTAATATTTGAAAAGCAAACCACCGATGAGCGGTAAAAATTTATCTTTCCAAGATAGCTTCTTAATTCTTTGACAGTTTTTGGTTTTGGAGTATCGATTATTTCACTTATTTTATCACAATTTGGTCTAATCCCATTTTCGTCGATCGTATAACCCAGATAATCGATTTCTTTTTGAGCGATTTGACACTTGTTTGGGTTAACGCTGATGTTTAAATATTGCAATCTTCTTAGTACTTTCTCAAGTAGGATCTGATGTTCTTTCTCCGTTTGGGAGTGTATCAAGATGTCATCCATGTACGTATGTGTATTTTTGAGTCCATGCATGAGAATATCGATAAAGGCTTGGAACACAAATGGGGATGAGACGAACCCCATGGGAAGACATCGATAACTGTATGTGCCGATATTAGAGGTGATGGTGAAGTATTTTTCAGAGTCTGGGTGGAGTGGTATCCCATAAAATGACTGGGTTAGGTCGGTCTTCGTATAGAGCTTACTCCCCTTCAAATTAAACATAGCATCCTGAAGATGAGGGAGGCCATAGGTTTCGATTTCAGCTCTTTTGTTTAGTTCTCTAAAATCGGATATAAGTCTGACGCGCCCTCCGCTCTTTTCAAGGACACTTACAGGGAATGACCAGGGTGAGTTTGTTCGTCTTAACACACCAGTGGCTAATAGATTGTCAAATTCTGCTCTAGTTTGTGAATAGAGTTTGTGGGGGATCCTGCGAGGTCTGAGTGAGATAAGGGGCCCCCGGATTTTCACTTTAAAAGGGTAAGTGTTTGCCAGATCTATTAATACTTTTTCAGGTATAAAAGCGGTCTCTTCGTCAGTAGTTTCCAGACCGTCCTCACCTATCAAAGATGTGCTCATTCTTTTATTTTCTTTATTTTTATATTTTTCAAAAATTTCGTCCCACCTTTGCATTTGTTTCAATTTTATGTGATGATTTTCGGGTAAATACGGGTTCAAAAATAAACTTTTATATTTCAATAAGATATCATTAAAAGGAGGTGGACTACAAGGAACGTGCAAAGAAGTGGGAGGAGGAGTAATAGATAGAGTAGGAGGAAGGTTCTCATGCGCATATTTAATGCTAAAATTGATATTTTTATTTAGTTTCAAAGTTTTATTTGTGACTGAATCTATTAGTAAGTCTTTATCAAAGTCTATGCCCATTTGAAATTTCTTCAAAAATGACAATCCTAATATGTTCATCTCAATATTTGCAATATAAAATGTATCAAAATATTTCCTACCAAGACCTAGGTCAATTTCAATGGTTTTAACATCATAAATAGCAATTTTAGTATTGTTGGCGGCAAACATATAGCCGGTAATGGAGTTGCGATTTGCAAGAGCACCCCTAGCCAAAATATTTATGGATGACCCAGTATCAATGAGATAATCTACCTTATTTATAGTGTCATGAACTTGGTAAGAGGTCAAGTCGGCGATTTTACAAACTTTCTCGTTCACCACAACATCGGCTGCAACAGTCTTACTGTCACCACAGCGTTCGTTTACAGCGCTTTTGATGGGGTTTAACAAGATATTTGTTTTATCGCTCTCACTTTTTCTTACCGGGTCCATAACTATATTATTTGGTAAATTTAATGTGAAGAAGATATACCCTTCATGCAGAGGGCTTACAGTTGTAATAATATTTGTATCATTTAGCTTACCATAGTACCTTGAGACAGTTGAATCATTCATAGCAATATTTTCATCAGTTAAAATATTTTCAGATTGAGTACTACTACTACCCGTGGGTGTTCCTTTAGATTTATTTATTTTTTTTTTATTTTTTTTTTTTTTACAGTTGTCACCACCACTCACGGGCAGAGCCCTATTCAAGGAGGGGGTGTGACACGCCTCAGAATCGAACTACTAATGCAAATTACGCAGATGAGCGCAGACGCAGGCCTTGAAGTGGGGGAGATTAAATTCAGCAGGAAACACAGAAGATGGAAGTGAATTCCACAGAACAGAGGTGGCAGGAAAGAAGGAAGCACCGCAGCGAACTAGTCAGGAGTTACCAATATCAACACAAAACTCATGTGCAGATACAGCACCTCTTGTACTATGAGGGCGACGTAAAGGTGGTGGTACGCGGGTGATAAGTTCCCTCGAGCACCTGCCACTACGGCACGTATAGAAAAGAGATAAAGACCAACATCGCGCCGCAAGATAGAGGGTCATGAACTGGAAAGTATGGATGTAAATTTTTATAAGCCTTGGCCTTTGACTCGACCCCATCTAAAAGCCGGGTGAAACCAGAGCCCCCAGATATGAGAGTTAGTATTCATACAAGGGCGTATAGCTGGGGCAACTGAGAAGAGGAAAAAGTCTCTGCAGTTCAAACAGAACTCCCAGCTTTGAGACCGCCCTAGCAACCATTGTGATGTGAGGTTTCTAAGATATTTTTTGTTTATTAATGCCTAGGATGTTTATATTGTCAACAGGAGAAGCGAGAGAACCGTGAAGATAGGAAAGTTAAAAGGTGTCTTAGAGAGGGAGATTTGTAGAAGTTGGGTTTTTAAAGAATTGGCTTTCACAAGGTTGAGACGACCCCACCCGGAAATTCTATCCAGATCAGCGAGAATAGAATCGGAAAGATTAAGACGAGAGGTAACTTCTAGAAGTAAAAGAAGTAGGAATTGAAAATGAGTTGAAGAATGAAGCGTGTCGAGTCATCGCATATGAGTGGAATAGAGTTAGATGTGCAGGTGAGAAGACCGCTAATGAAAATTAGAATAAAGTAGGAGATAAGAAGAACCCTGAGGAACACCAATTATTAACAGAAAAGGAAGAAGAAGTCGCCCCATCAACAAACATATTGAGCGATTTGAAAGAAAACTAGACATAAGTAAGCAAAGAGAAGGAGGAAACTCATAGGAGGGAGTTTGGAAAGCAGTGACGCGTGCCATACCCTGTCAAATGCCCTAGATATGTCAAGCGCCACCATACAAGTCTCCCCATAGTTCCTAAGGGAAGAATACCCCAAATCAGTAAGGGAAAGTATATCGCCAGTAGACCTCGAGCGCCGAAAGTCACAGGGATCGGAAAGAAGTGAATGAGATTCCAGATGATCTAAGAAATGAGTTGCGAAGAGTTTCAAAGATCTTAGATAGAATACAAGTAAGAGCTATAGGCGATAGTTAGAAGGGTCAGAGGGGCTTCCTTTTTTCGGAATAGGTTGGACATGTGCGCACTCTTCCAACACTGAGGAAGTGTTAGTATTGAGACATAGAGAATATAGCTGAACGAGGCGGATAGCACGGAAGCACCCTCAAAACTGGGGAGGAATGCCATCCGGTCCACCCGCCTTCCTAACGTTCGTAGATTTCAGGAGCCCATGCACCCGATCGAATGTAATCACAGGCAAAGGCATAGACACCTGAGAGGAGAAGGAGGAGGATGAGAAATGCAGAAACGTCCAGGGTTGAGTTAGAGGAAAATAGGGATCGAAGAGATTGGCCTTTTCAGTTTGAAAATTAAGCAATAGAACCATCAGAGCGAATACAAGTGAATGGATAGATTTACAGTAGTTGTTAGAGATGTTTTTGGCAAGAGCCAGAAAGATTTGTCAGTAGGAGAACCAAGGAGGTTAGCGACTGTTTAATGAAAGCCCGCTTTTGCTCGCCGAAGAGTATCCCTGCAACGATTTCTAGCAGAAATGGAAATTAGCAAGAGTGGTATAAGAGAACGAGAATTTTCCACTCCTGATGGGCACTGTCTCTAGCCTGAATGGCCAGGAGAACAAGCACGATCGAACCATGGATTAAGAGGAGAGAAAGATTTAGTCGAAGTCAAGGAATGAACCTGCTCATCCATCAACGATTACAGCTCCTACCTTATCGGCAGTTTAGCGTCACCAGAGACAAAGCAGTCATTCCAATTATAGTTAGCGTAGAAGCAACGCAATGCCCCCTAATCGGCCCGATCAAAGGCCAGAAACGAGTAGGGCAGGATGGAGCTGTTGGAGAGAAGTATTAAAATTAGAGATATAAGGTTGTATTGATTTATCGATAGGAGCGAAAGGGGTGTATTTTAAGAGAGAAGGACTAATGATGAAACATATCAAGTGTGTTCAAGAATTGGTTAGGACGATCCGAATGTGTGGGTTCTTTAATTAGTTGCTCCAGATCGTTCAGAATGCTGAACGATTCTGCTTCCTCTTCTTCCGAAATCGGCATGAGAGGACCCCGACCACTTATTGTTATGCACATTGAAATCCCCTAAACAGAGGGACCTCAGTATTTGACGAGAAGATAACAGTCTCGTGAGAAGTAGTAAGGTAATCAAAAATGGCGTGAAAGTCTGTTCTGTTAGGAGAACAGTAGCAGAAGCACAAGATTATTGTAGTAGAAGGAAGAAAGATTTTAAGCCACAGAACATCGAAGTTAGGAGATTCAAGATTCACGAGACGTGTTACGGGAGTTTTTATGTTTACATAGGCACATACCCACCCTTCAGACGGAAATTATGAAATAGTTATAGTTGGATATGCTTAACGAGTTAGAGGATGAATTTATAGCCATGAGTTTCAGACAAAAGCAAAAGATTAGGGTTAGAGTTAGAGAGGTGGTATTCCGCGGATGGAAAGTTAGATTTTAAGCCGCGGATGTTAGTAAAGTCTATAGAAAGTCTATGCCTGTGCAAATCTGCCATCATACACACAACAACAAAAAAGAGCAACAGACTTACAGAGAGAGGAAACATGCGAATCCTTGACATTTAATGATGATTGTCTGCTTACACAATTTTTATTTATGGATTCACCCATCACAAATTCATTGTCATTTATAACACTGTTCATATTTTCAACATTTTTATCGCGAGTGGGCGGTTCAATGTTATAATAATTTTATGTATTTATTATTATTATTATTATTATTATTAGTATTATTATTATTATTATTATTAGTTATTGTTATTATTATTATTATTATTATTATTATTATTATTATTATTATTATTATTATTATTATTATTATTATTATTATTATTATTATTATTATTATTATTATTATTATTATTATTATTATTATTAGTAGTAGTAGTAGTAGTAGTAGTAGTATTATTATTATTATTATTATTATTATTATTATTAGTAGTAGTAGTAGTAGTAGTAGTAGTATTAGTAGTGGTAGTAGTATTAATAGCGGTATTAGTAGTAGTATTCTGATTACTATCGTTATTTATTTTTGTAGTGTTTTTATTTATTATACACTTATTTTCTGAGTTTATTTTGCAGCACTCATCACCATTTCGTTGATGATCGTTTATAACTTGCACTTGTGGGAAAAAGTAAACTCTTTTCCTGTGCCCCAGGGTTCTACGACTGTCGCTTTGTGGATGTTGTGTTTGTGACAGTCGGGGAGCTAGTTTTCCGAATTTTGTGAGGTGGTGGCTCTGTTACCATTTTTTTGGAGTAATGGGTATAGGGGACATTCAATCCCTTCACATCTGTAGGCACGATATAAATAGCGTGAATGATAGAAACAAAGGTTCTGCGCTGCGTTTTTAAATGCATTTGTGTATCCATTACTATCAGCTGACCTTGATTGTCTAGACAGACTTTTATCGCGTCTCACATTACCTCTCTCAGCTGCGTTTGTTTGACCTTGAAGCAGCTGTTGGACTGTGCTTGCTAACTCTGACACAGATTTCGTAAGGTGGTCCATCTGGCGCGAAAGATGGTTGTCGCTGGGTTGGGCGGTGTCACGTTTGTGCATCGGGTTTTGCGCGATGTTCTTCGGACCAGCAGCGTCTATTTCGTGTCGATCTGTGTGCGTACGCACAGCATTCACAGAGCCCCAAGTTTGGTCGTAATTTTGCTGTTGATTTCTTCTGTCTTTCTGTATGAAGTTTTTATAAAGGTCATCTGCTACTTTCACCATCCGATGTAAGTCGTTCTCTTCGGCAAGAGAGTACACACTCATCTGAACGTTGACAGGCATTTGTTCCAGAAATAGATCTATAGCGAATTTCGGGTTATGTTCGACTAGGACGTCAAAACTCTTATTGCCTAGGACTTCCTTTATCCGCTGGAGATATTCGCTGGGGAGCTCTTCCGGGCGCATCCCTTGCTTAAAGACGTCTCGTATTCTGTTTCATAATGCCGGGAGGTAAGTTCTTTCTATGTCCTCCAAAAGTATTCTGTAAGCATTTTCTTGAAGTGGAAACTTTATTTTCGATACCAAAGTGGTGGGCAATATTCGCGCTAATAAGCGAACTCGCTCATGGGAATCGTCAATATGATTTAGCTTGAAAATCGCTGTAGTAGCGCTGAGCCAATTAATGACATCATAAGCATCGAAGACTGGTAGTTGATTTGAACTTAATTGATTATAAGTCTTTAATGGTGACTTATATTCAGGACGCTTTGTTCTGCCAACTTGGCGGGAATTTTTCGGCGTCGTATCGGGCTCGCTCTCAGATGAAAGACCAGATGGTCCCCCATCCTCCCTGAGGGGTTGAGTGAGTTGGGGAGAAGGAGTCTTCCCCTTCTTCCCTCGTGAGGAGCTTTTCACTTGAGTCTTCTGACTCAGTTTCTTCGTAGAGACCATTTCTATAGACTCTAATAGGTTATTGACTATTTGTGGAGTCGGTAGAGTCAAGCCAAACGTTTTGAATATTAGGGTTAAGATGGCTTGGGTTTGAATTTCTCAAACTTCGGGCGGTAACGAATTTTTCTATTATATAGCAACGACTTTCTTCCTTATATTTAAGATTTATATAATAATTATTTCTTCACGTTGCAATTGTTTGACTCAACTCAATTTTATTGATAGTCAAATCGTACTGATTTTTAGCACTGACATACACAGAAAAGGATTTTTTTTTTTTTTTTTTTTTTGAAATTTCAACAATTTTGCACTAAATCTGACTCCAAATTAGGGGAACAATGCCCCCGTGTCACTCTGGGCTTTCACCAAAAAGGATATGGACTAAACTCGCTTTAGTCCTCCTGAATATTAATTACTAATCATCAATCATCCGGTGGAATAATGAGAGATGTTTCTGTGTAGGTGCTTTATTTTATCAGTAAACGATATTTGACAGGAAATGTTTCAACTTGATAAATGACAGGTTAATATGCACAGTAATATCGTTATAAATTACTTTAAATACACTCGTAATTATAACACTATCAATAATGGGCACAGATACTATCTCTAACATGACCTCATTGCTCGAGATCCTAACTAACAATCCTTGAGTGAGAGGAGCGTCGGAGCGGCATTGGCCCTTTCGCTTATCCCCTCTCTCTTAGGCAGCTTCTCCCAAATGGGGGAGAAGTGCTATGATTATTACGCAGTTACAAAAAGAATTTATAGGAGAGGCACCAAGCGTTTATAGGTGTATACAGGAGGCCCGCAAAATAGCCTCTCACAGTGCTGTATAACCTCTATGTCACGCATGCTTATGACTTACAAGACTTCCCTAAACTCAACTTCGGCTCATATATATATATATATATATATAACAATATATATATATATATATATATATATATATATATATATATATATATATATATATATATATATATATATATATATATATATATATATATATATATATATATATATATATATATTCTATATATATATAGTAGTATATATATAGTATATATATATATATATATATATATATATATATATATATATATATATATATATATATAGTATATATATATATATATATATATATATATATATATATATATATATATATATATATATATATATAAGGTTACACAACAGGGAATTTAAAGATAATTTGAAAAATTTCGAAGGAGGTTAATGTGATTTATTATACTACTGCGAGATTCGCTGGTTAAGCAGAATAGTGAAATAAAACTAAAGCTAAAATTTACATTAAAGACAATCCCATTATGAAATTAGAGAACCAAAAGTGGTATGTGATTTGGGACTTATGGTAGATATCGTTAGTTACCTAAATGACCTTATTACTTCTCTTGTTGAAAATATCAAGAGATTTTGAAACAACGTTGCAAATGTTTGCAACTCATCTGAGGAGAAATTGCATGGCACATTTTCTAACACTGAAACAGCAAAAATCAGAATCAACGGTGGAGTATGGCGAAGAGTGTTATTAGCAATTGTAAAATGATATTGATATATCATGTCTCTGAGTGGAGCTCTGTTTGAAGAAGTTCGTCTCCAAAAAGAAAACTACTAAGATAAAAAATCCGAAACAGAAGACCCAGAAGAACACTCAGACTCCTGTTACCCAGCCTACTGTGAATATCTTCAATTAACAACCACCATCACTACCACCACCACCACCACCACCACCACCAACACCTCACTACTTATATATATATATAGCAGTATATATATATATATATATATATATATATATATTTATATTTGCTATTTATTTTTATATAAATTCAAATATATAACAATAAATATATATATATTAATATATATTATAATAATATATATATATATATATATATATATAGTATATATATATATATATATATATATATGGTATATATATATATTTAGCGGCGCACGAAAACGCGGCGTTTCAATGATAAGTTCGCGAAACGGCTAAACACCCACCTGAAACAAATAAATATATACTTAAG
>JABUQX010082406.1:10000-13039 GCA_015478945.1 Trachelipus rathkii | reverse complement strand
CTGGCTCCGAAAGGAAGAAGTAAAGACGATTTACAGAGATGGTGGTATGGACACTTGTTAGATTAAATGATGAAAAGTTTGGCTATAAAAGATTTTTTGTCTGAAGTGATAGACGACCAACTTGGGGATTTAAGTGACGCACCCAAATAGAAGTTCTTGATGGAATAAAGAACTATAAATAAAACAGGTTATAGCATATGAGCATGAAGGGGTTATGGAATTGGCCTGGACTAAGAATCCTTGGATATATTTTAGTTGCAAGGGACTTTCTTTGAGGGTTTTCAAAGTATTTGAAACAACCAGATAATGCAATACTTAGAACGACCAAAAAATTACAATTATAAATAATAATTACAATTTTGTCACTTCTACTCTAACTATCCTGAGTAATATTTGACATGAGGATGCTAATGCGGGTTCTACTGAAAAAAGAAGGAGTTTAATCGTTGAGGATGTTGGAGAATTCATTCAATTCTCTCTAAACTGATTATAACCTCAAATTCATGGTTTTATGGCACTTGCTCTCTTTATTCGGGCTGAGGTAAATACTCAAATGAAAGGAAAACTTTCTTCTCCATAAAATATGTTAATTTTCATCAAATCTGAAATTCATTTGCAGAATGTTATTCGGTGTGTTGCGACTTTCACTGAAAAAAATGATTAATATTCTTGACGAGAGAGAGATAGGGAGAAAGAGAACCAGGGAGAGGAGAGAGAGAGAGAGCGAAAGACGAGAGGAGAGAGAGGAGGTGAACAGGGGGGAAGCGGAGGAGGAGAGAGAGGAAGAAAGAGAGAGAGAGGAGAGAAGAGAAGGAGAGAGAGAGAGAGAGACGAGAGAGAGAGAGAGAGAAGATCCTTCTGTTAAAAAAAAATTTCTGGCCCATTGAAAAAATATATCCGTGGCAAACTTCATGTAATTCTGATTTAGTCCCTCCTCTTGTTCTCTTCTGATAGATCTTGGCCCAACTTCTTGCTTAAATATTGTTTGATTTTTCATCTTAATTACACTCTGAAACGATTCTCACAACTTTCTTCCTCCTCTCCTCTTCCTTCCCTCCTCCTCCCTCCCTCCTCCTCAACTCCTCTCTCCTCTCACCTCCTCACCCTTCTCCTCCTCCTCCTTCTCTCTTCTTCTTCTCCTCCTCCTCCCTCTCCTAACCCCTCCTCCTTCTTCCTCCTCCTCCTCCTTCCTCCCTCTCCTCCTCCTCCTCTTCCTCCTCCTCCTCCTCCTCCTTCCTCCTCCTCCTCCTCCTCTCAGGTTTCCAATTGAAATTTTACCTATAATAGCACATGATCGGGCTTAAAATGAGTCCTAACATCGTTTGAACTCAGAAAAGAGTTAGTGATCCAGATGACGGTCTTTTCTGTCGTTTTTTTTGAAGGGCGTGTGCCTCTTAGCTTGCTCCTGTCCTCGTTTGTTTTAATATTTAAGTGTTGGATGAACCCATATGTCAAACTGAATTCCAAAAAAGGCAAACCGTTCTAGGCCACCATAAACCTAACTTGTATCCCCGCTCCAAAAGTTGGAACTATCCTACCCCATTTCCTAGATTCATCTGAATCTTACTCCAATATTTTTCAAATCTTTAGTATGGCTTTCAACGCTAGAGGCCAGCCGTTGCTATACTTTTCCTCTCTCTACTTGATTTATAGTCTTCTGTCCTTAGAAGACTGAGGAGTTTTCAAGGCTTTTAACCGAGTTATGGCAATGAGTCTATTGCTTGATTTTCCTTTTCTAATTTCCTCATCTATATGTCTAATTATTCTTCCAAATAGCCTCCATATTGGTAGCTATGGAGTTAATTCTTTCATTGTCTCTGGTCAGTTTGTGTAACAAACACTACAATTATTCTTGGGACTGGACCTTAAGCAAACAAAAAATATCTGGAACACCTCATAAAGCAAATGTTCTAATGTAATGGTTATCAAAAAAAAACTGGGGGTTGTCTTTTTAGGCTGCTGAAATTTTATTCTTCCAGAAAACAGTATGCTCCAAACTATTCAAGCATTCTGTTTTACAGTTTTTCACATCTGGGCGGAGAAGGGGGATCCAGATTCATCCTTCTTTCCGGAAATGGTCGAGTCTAAGGTTTTTTAAAAGAATAATAAATTTTCTCTCTCCTCTCTCTCTCTCTTCTCTCTCTCTCTCTTCTCTCTCTCTCTCTCTCTCTCTCTCTCTCTCTCTCTCCTCTCTCTCCTCTCTCTCTCTCTCCTCCCTCTCTCTCTCTTCTTCTCTCTCCTCTCTCTCTCTCTCTCCTTCATTTTCTATTGGTTACTACAATGCAGATGCTCGATCGACTTGACCGTTGCGGATCCCACGTAGCACAAGGGGAAGTCTTGTTTTCACAAGGAATTATATGTGGAGGAGTCTTTAACTCCAGGCTTGCTTTGATGTGATTACCTTCTCCTTTCAGGCATCCTCTGTTTCTGTGGAGTATTTTTCATTTATTCGCTCCCTAGCTTTAATCTTGTTTTCTTTAAAAACATTGACCTGTGGTTCATCTGAAGCGATCTGGTTCGATTTGACTTGGTGAGTTCTCTATTGATTTTTTGTCCCCTATTAAAAGAGAGATTGTAACCTTTAAAAAAAAATAAAGAAAAATGCATAAAAAAAGAGAGTATATTTCGCATATGTGAGGATGTTTCAACAAACCACCTAATTCAACTATTACATTGATTATCTCTCCTCCCCCTCAGAATAAGTTCACCATAGAATCGAAGCATATTGCCAATTTGCTCTTGTTGGGTACACAAATCATCAGATCTCCTATATTCTTTCTAGGGACGCCACGTTCAACATCAGAACCTCAACTTTTATTGTACAGTTACTTATATATATATATATATAATATATATATATATTATATATATATATATATATATTATATTATATCTATATATATATTATATATATATATGTATATATATATATTATATATACTATAATTATATATATAATATATATAATATATATTAATTTATTATTTATAGTATATATTATATATAATATATATATATATATGTATGTATGTATGTATG
>JABUQX010082405.1:0-19228 GCA_015478945.1 Trachelipus rathkii | reverse complement strand
ATAATAAGCTGAGATATATACTTGATGTCCATAAAGATCAAGCACAAAACACACACTAAAGGGAGAGGAATTCGGATGACAACCAGTTTCATGGCCGGACACACAGACAGGCGTACACTCTTCTAGCTGTGCCTGTGAAGAATATAGGATGTAACATAAACATGTATCCTCACGCACTAGACAGAGAAAGTTGCATTTAAAAAACCTACCGCCCAAAAACCCCGAACCGCCCAAAAAACTCAAATCTCCCGACCTAATATGAAATTCCTCATAAAAAAAAATGTAAGGAGAGTTTTTTTGGTGTTTTTTTGTTTTTAGGAATGTTTTTTTTTTTTATATTTTATACTAATTATTTTCAATACAATTATGGATTTAATGAACTATAATTTAACAACTATATTGTAGTTTCGAGTATGTAGTGAGGAACTAGTTGATTTTTATTCAAAAAGATTTTGCAGCGTGAAATAAATAATTTGAAAAAATGAGATATGAAAATAAAATAATTTGTTCCAAAACTTAAATACATAAGTACAAATTATGAATGTACCTTTAAATTATATTGCCATTAGAAAAGAGACAATTAACTAGTTTATTTCCTATTATTGTAAAATACTAAACAGGAAAATGCTCATAAGAAAATGTAATAAAATTCTTTCCTCTTCGATTATAAATTTATTAGAATATACTGGTTTGACAGATCATGCCTCCGTTATATAATTTCACTATAGTGGATGAATGGTGTGCCTGTATAACTAAAGCTGTAAGGCCAGACATATAATTAAGCCCTATTACCAGAAAGAATATTAATGAAACCTTCGGATATACTGTATTTCACGTGAATTAGTAATGCCGGACACAAGTACGTACAGGTAAGTTGTAAAACAGAGAGACTTTCTTGACCATATTAACCCCCGCCTAATTAAGAGCTAGACCAAACCGGGTCGTTAAATCGAATGTATATATTATACCACCTACCTATATTACTACAATAATCTAGCCTTATATATGAATAGTAATTATATAGTATGACCTACTACCACCTATTTCTATAAGACAGCAGTATAATATATATATATAGGTAATACCTCCGATTTAGTATACTATACTATACTATATATAAATCACACATAATAATAGATCTTGATGGAAAATTGGAATAAAGATAAATTGTTAAATAATCTCTTAAATAAAAACAGAATTACTCACCTTTTTTTTAAATACACTGACTATCTTACCATCTACACTCTACCTTTTTCCTTGTCTTTTCACATATCTCCCCAAATTGTTACCCCGGTGTTCAAGCTATCAAACACCCAGAGCCCGGGGGGCTGGTGCGTGCAGCTCCCTTAAGGACGGACTGTCGCCAGTGCCAGCCTTGCGCCTAGGTTGTACCCCGTAGCACACACTGAAGAGCTACTTGGCCTACGACTACTTACTAGGCTTCCCAGAGCCTCAGATTATAATGGCAATTTT
Source organism: Trachelipus rathkii (assembly GCA_015478945.1). Taxonomy (NCBI): domain Eukaryota; kingdom Metazoa; phylum Arthropoda; class Malacostraca; order Isopoda; family Trachelipodidae; genus Trachelipus; species Trachelipus rathkii. Next base: position 17,755 of record JABUQX010082405.1, on the reverse strand, counting down.
GATAATGTTCAAAACTTAAAGTATATTACTTAATTACTGTGTACTTTATAGGATAGTCCTGTTAGTGTCATTACTATCAATATCCTGTACAATAGCAGATACCATACCTTTAGAAAAAGTTTCACACAATAGGAGGATGACATTCAATTCAGCAGGGGGAATTGGACAATGTCTGTTACTATGTAATGATTGTGTTAATTTGCAAATTTTATAACTATTATTATTTATTTGCCATAAAATACTAAAATGACATTAGAAAAAACAAATTCAATACGACCTAATTCGAATTTTTCCTTCAAAATAGAAGAAATTTTAAAAAAAGCCCAAAAAAAGCCCAAATAAAACCAAAAAAGCCCCCTAACAAAAAAACAACTGAGCTGGGTTTTTTGGCCAACCCGGGGTACAAGAATGTTTTCAATAAGAGAAGTTTTTTTTCTAAATTCATATCTGCAAAGTCGAAAGCCAAATTTTATTCCTACATGGATATTCTGATCAGCTTCAATTCAGCCGACTTCTCCAAATGTAAAGACATTGCAATCTCATGACTATCGCAAGGGCTTAAAGTCAGTGGTCTTGGAATGGCGTTTGAGTGGTAACCTTAATGTCAAGCGTCCTTGTTTTTCCTATAGTAGTGTTTGTAAATCTAGTTGATGTAACCATTGCTCTGGGCCCTAGACATTTCTTTAAGTAGTGCTCCCTGGAGATTGGTTTGATTATAAACCTTTGTCGTACCTTCTTTTTCTTTCATAGTGCTTGTGACAAGGAGTTTGAATTAACCTTTGGCTGGTCCTTTGCCTTCTTTAAGTAGTGCTGTGAATGGGTTTAATGTAGTCTTTGCTGGTCCTTACTTTTCTTTAGTAGTGCTTGTGAAGGGGTTTGATTGTAAGCCGTTTGCCTGTCCTTGTTCCTCTTTACATAGTAGTGCTTGGTGGAGAGGGTTTGAAGAAGGTGGCGTGTCTCATGTGTATTTTTCGATGATGACCTATTGCTAGTCCTTGCATATACTATAGTAGTGCTAGTGATTATGTGCGGTTTGATGTAACCAATTTGCTTGGGTTCCTTGCTAAATATTCAATTTAGTAGTAAGACTATTGTAAAATGAGAGTGAGTAATTGAATTAACATTTTATGCGATCTTATTATGCTTGACTTATAATAGAGTGACATGAGTCACCATCCGGCGTCTCGACTTACACATTAAAGTCTCGGTCCTTTGCTAGTTCATGTAAGATATGACTATATGAATAGGATGAAATGTAATCTTTTGCTGTTCCTTTCAATTTTCATTAAGTAGTGCTTTATATTGGGTTTGATGTTAACACTTTGCTTGATCCTTGCTTTTCTTTTATACTCTTATTTAAGTCGAATAGTTATTAAATAGAATTAATACTTCATATGAATTCGACACGAACGCCTGAACTTAATAGTACCTCATGCATGGACAAAACTAAGAAATGTGAAAAAATATGTGTAAATAGTTATGTGCAGTGGTTTGTCGCAAAAGAGGCGTAGGAGCTGGAGTAGAGGATTGTACAAGGGTCTTTTCTTCGCTGTCAGAGGAAGTAAGGAAGCGAAGCGGTTTTGTTGTGAAGGTGAGGGTACTTCATTATCGATACAAACATTCGCTACTCTACATAATATTTAATTCTGACATGTCATGATCTCGAGAAGTAACATATTAATACTTCTCATTCAAAGTAAAATGATATTGCCGCTTTTGCGGGAACGAAATTTTTTGCCTGATGTGTATGCTGATAAACCTTCAAATGGTTGAGAATTAATAGTAGATATAGAAATAGAACAATTACCAATTTTTACTGTGAGATAAACACGCTTAAATATAATTAGTCATTAGAACGGCCATTAAATACAGGTCAATACACTAAGTTCTTTGCATTCTAATAAAATCATTTGCAAGTAGCTGTTCCAACGCGTCAGTAGTAACGTCATGTAATATTGTATGAATATTATGAAAACAATGAAATTCATGACCAAGAGAAGTATCCCGCTTACTAGAGTAAGGCTATCCCGAAGAGTAGTGAAACATTATAAAAAATAAAAAAATATACTATTAATTTAAAAAAAAACCCAATCTTTGTATTTTTCTACACAAGTTTCGAAGTAGTAATTATATGTTTTATCATAGAGACGACGATTACTGGAAGATCCTTTCTTCATTCCATAACCTCTCCATGTGTTTCCTGGTTTAGATGGTTCTTTATATCCCAGATTATTACTCTTCCTTTCTACCCAAGAAATAGATTACGATTGACCCAAGGAACACTTCGATGTTATCAAAATTCAAATAGAACAATCCTTTACCAGGAACCGTAATATAACCGTCCACTGAGAGCTTTCCACCACATGGGCTATATAGAGAATCCGCTTTGTGCGAAAATCTGGTTTTTCAATTAAAAAACTCACCCCATTCTTACATGAGAAAAAAATTCCTAAAAAAGTCATACACTTGATGGAGAAGGAAAGTGGCCGACTTGCTCCACTAAACCACCATCACGCACCCCGCGAGAATAATACGTTAACAAATAGTTGTAATCGGATCTGAATAATTGGATCTTAGATAACATGTTACTATATATTCCAAATTAGACCGTACCAATATTTAGAAAGGTGTAACTAATTATGAACATCTTTTTGGCCTGGGCTAGAACCCTTGACTTTGATCCCACCATGTTATTGGTGAAGTTCAACACTCTAATGTTTTAAATGGCTCTGAATAATTTTCCACCTGGTCTATTTTGAATAATGATGTATAATCAGCGGGTACCGAAAAAGCAAATATTAAATAACTTTAGGTTGACTATGCATTCTGTCCAAAACATGCTTGATAGATTGGTAGCGGCGCAAAATCAATCTACTAAAGTAAAGCTGTTTGGAGCCGGAAAAATTTGTAAGAGAGTGGCTTTGATATATTCTAGAGACTTTTCACGTAATTATGAGTTGCTCTTATGATGTACTATAGAGAACCCCTTTTAAATGAGTTATCCAAATTAGAATTATTACATTCATATATTGTAACTTGAGTTGAAATGCAGCGGACCCTTTTAATGCTATGATTTTGAGCTTATTTATTTTTTTCTATTTTCCTTTCTTTTTTCTATTTAGTTAATCTATTAGTTTTGTACATTTATTTATTTATTTATCCCAAGCCGAAACTCCCCCACGCCCGCGCGTATTTGAAGGAAGGATGTGATCTGATATCTTCTAAAAAGAATGAAGGCAAATATTGGAAGAACGAATTCGTAAAGTCTGCTATTGTCTGCAGACAATTAGCAGACCATGCGTTTTTTAAAATAGTGGGTTATTGTGTGGCCACACCTCTTGACAGGCCCAAGAGACTGCGGAACAAGGTAAAGCAAGACTACTTGAGAAGAGTGTGCAAATTTTTGAATATTTGGACAAGATCCACAAACAGGGCAAGGGTTCATCGCCACCGTGTTGAAAACGAAAGGTATCAACAAAAACTGGGATAATGAGTGTTTTATATCCCACCGTTCAAGCCGTAATATGGCCTTATAGAGGAATAAGATACGACTTAAAATAAAACCTTTGTGAGACTAAATATATCTAGTTCTATATAGTCAGACACTTTGAACTGTTTTTGAATTTTTAGATTTATACTTCTTTCTGTGCAGAATGGGACATGTGGGTGCTTAGAAGGTTAATCTTCTGCTCTGGATCGGGGTAGGAGAAAGTTTGGGGAGACTACAACGATTAATTTTTCTCAATGAGAGTGCAATAACTCATGGTTATAAGTAGTTGTCACAAAAAATTTCTTAAATATCGAAATATTTGAATCAAATGATTTAGTAACTGTTGAACCAAAAACGCCTTTCTATACAGACTCGAAGAATGAGGTTCTAATTTCCTTGATGTTGACACCCTGACAGTTCTCTACTCTTAATTCGATTTTTATGGATTTTATAGTTCATTTGCCGAAATGTCGTCTGCAAGAAAGGACATTAAACCCTAGTATACTTAAACCAGAAAGAAATCGAGTGTGTATATCCTTTTTATAGGGTCAGTTACCTTTCTTTAATCTGGCAAAAAAAAAGATTTGGAACCACTTCTTCACTGCTGATATGAAGACATACACCACGTCGAAAGCCGATAAAGCACTAACAGATGTGCATTTACAGATATAGAGATACTGATATCAGCACATTTTGACTCAAATAAGATCTGCCTTAAAAGAGAACCTCCTTCAGAGAGATGATAGGTCCTGCTTCAACTTCTCCCAATGAATTTTGATTTCGGGAGATGGTTGTTATATCCTAGTCCCATCCGTATTGTTCCTAACCTCCCAAGTTTTTCATTAAAGATAGACAGCACCTCGTAAAAGGTGATGTATATAAAGTTAAGAGGCATGTTATAGATTTGGGGGTAACGGAAATACTTTAAATCATCCGACAGAGCATAGTCTCTTTGTAAAGGACACTTATTTAGAAATGATTATCTATATCTATAGACTCTGTATCTATTTCTGAACGATATTATACAAATACCCAAAAAAACATACTTTACTTCGTCACTTTAATAAGAAATTCACAAGTATAACTTGCCCTCCCTCCCTGGAATTAATTTTATAATAATAAGGCTCCGAACAATTGTAATTCCAGGAGAGCCAAAGTTATGAGAGCCGCCTCGATCGGTCAGTACGTGAGGTGGCCTTTTTTTGATTAAATATCCGTGAAGTTTCGTTAACAGGACCAATTTTAGTAATGCTTTACAGAAATGATTGTCTAACGTACAGTATAATTTTGTAAAAAGAAGAGACAATGGTATCAATATTCCAGGTTTTAGAATTGTGTTTGAGTTATTTTTGGATCTCTTGTTTTTGATTGCGTTAATCATTATTTTATAGTTATCTTAAAATTTATGTTTGTATCCATTTTTGTTAGTATTAATGTATTAATGCTATTTATGCTTTGATTTTCTATTCACACCTGCGCTCTGCCGATTGTTTTGTGCAGAATGGAAAAGTTCAATTGGGTAAGTTTGCACTTTAATCTTATCATTCTTAATTATGGGAAGAACCAAAACTATATGAGTTTAAGATATTATAAATACATAGAAAAACAGAATATATCATAATTAAATGCTCCTCCACCCCAGATCATATTTCCTTTATTAAGAAATTACCACCATAAAATGATAAAGAAAATTAAAAGATAGGTTTAGTTTTCAAAAGCTATCTAAGAAAGCTTAAACTTTATATTATTTAGTATTTATGATTTATAACAAAGGGTCTTCATCAAATGATTTATGATTTTCTTTTTTTTAGGTTTTCGAATCAATTCTTAACAAGATGATTTAGTCTCCCATGATTGGCATGAATCTGCTTTTAAATGGATTTCAAAAACTACTACCTTATGTTTGTTAGCTGATGAATCTATATTAGGCTTCTATATATTATTTCAAACATTTACTCTTTCATATAGTCTTAAACTATTATCAAATCCTTTATACTGCTATTTTGTAAAAAGAACGCGATGTTCCAATGGAACATAGAACAACAAACTGGTCTAGATTCATTGAAAAACAAATTACTTTTAGAACCATTAATAGCTTTTCCAAATTATGATAAAGGATTCATTGTGTCAGTCGACGCCTCTATGTTAGGAATCGGGGGGTGAAGGTGTTACCCCATTTAGACGACAATAGGAAGGAAACACCAGTTGTGTTTACTTCTAAGCCCTTGTCAAAAGCTAAAAGAATTACTCAGTTACAGAATTAGAAGCTTTTGCTGTATCACATGTGTAAACTAAATTTCGTACTATAATTTTAGGCTATGACGTTACTATTGTTATAGAACATAAACCACTAATTTATTTCTTAAAAATGAGCAATTAGCAGGTAAATTAGAACGATGGAATATTAAAGTACAGGAATTTAATCCTACTGTAAATGATCATTTTAATGTAAACTATTTAACTGCTAACATTAAAGTTTTAAGTAAAGAAATATTTTAAAATAAACAACGCTCTTGTCCAAGATTAAGTCCTTTAATAACTTGGGTGGAAAATCAAAATCCAATTACTTGTATGCCCCACATTATTCATAATGTTTTACTATATTATCTTACTTCTGAGAGTAAATATTTATACTGTGATAGATCTTAGTCACGCTTCACTCGGAGCAGGTCTTCCAGGAATTGAGAGGATAGAATACAGAGTATAAGAGAAACAGATCTTTCCTCAACTAGCTTCTCTCGTAAAACCGTATTGCAAGGAATGTCCATTGTATATAGAAGTGAAAGGAAATAAACAGCATCCTGTTGGGATATTCACATATCCTCTGCTCTACACTCATTTTTAATAGTTCAAATGGATACATTTGGACCACTCTCTGTTTGTAAGTATTCAGGTGCAAAATATATTTTAGTGTTTAAGAAAAGTTTAACCAGATATACTGAATTGGTTGCAGTTCCTAGTAGAGAGGAAAAGCATGTAGCTAGAGCTCTTTTAGAAAGAGGTATTGTTAACCATCAGGCATATTTGGCATCTGACTCAGCCGGAGAGTTCGTCAGTGACTTCTTCAAGGAGCTATGTTCTCTAAGGCGTGTTAGAGTTGTTAATATTGCTTTCCGGAGGCTACAAGCAAATTTTTTAGTGAAAAGAGATATGCTTAGCTTAGCTAATTATCTACATCATATTGTCACAGATAATCACCGAAATTGTTTTATTCCTTTTGAGCAGATTGCATTGAATTCACCTTATAACACTTCTATTGGCAATACTCCATATTTTCTTTTGCATATGTAGGGAAAACGTCTTTCTTATGATCTTCCTAATCCTACATCTCTCCTTATGAAGAAAGTTTTCAAAAAGAAAATTTTTATGATTACACAGCAGAATTAGTTGAAAGAGCTGCTCACCTACGCTAGCTGGCTAGAGAGAAACTTCAGTCTGAAATAGAGAAATATATTTTCCGTCAGCGTTTCACAACTCCTTTGTGTCAAGTTAAAATTGGTGATAGAGTTTATTTGCAATATATTAAACCTCCACATCAATCTTCGAAGTTAGCAAACAGATGGTTTGGACCATTAATGTTTTTAAATATTTTGAAGTTCAATAAAGTTCTTCTGAAATGTTTATCAACAAATCGAACTTTTATTGCACACGTAAATTATTTTAAAATGTTTCCTTATCCTATTCTTCGTTCGTTCTGAAGCAATTCACTTCGTACTGGTATGAAATCTTATGTTTCTCCTACTTCAGATAGATTACCTCAACCTTCATCCAAGTTTAATCAAAATTATCATGTTTCTAACCCTTATATCTCCCATAATTCAGTTAGGCTATCTCAAACTTCTCCTATGGTTGATCGAAACTTTCCTGTTCAAAAGATTCTAATTATGAATGTAAATTTGGTTCACCATTTACTCATTCCTTTAGTTTCCCACCGCCACGTCCATATACTGTTTATAAAAGCAAACATCCATTACTATTTTCTCCACTTACAGTATACAGTCTCATAAGAAGAAAAGCGTTATTCCTACAAAGGTTAACAGAGGAGCAACTGTTCATATTAATGACAGGTTATTTCTACTCTGTCTTTTATGGTGGACAGTACTCCGAGAACTCCGTCTTTTATAGGGGAGGATTCTCCGCAAACTCCTAGAACTCTTCCCAATTCTACTAGTTTCCAGGACAGAACAACTCAGCAAATTCTTAGAACTTTTACCAGTTCTACCAGTTTCCAGGAAAAACCTCCGCAGACAACTAGAACTTTTCCCAGTTCTACCAGTTCCAGGAAAAACTCTGATTACTTCTAGAACTTATCCCGGTTCTGACAGTTCTCCACAACCCAAAGTAATTTCTCATACAGCAATTAGTGTTGATAAAGCATTATTAGTTCAACATGAAGTCACAACAGCTTCTGCTGCACTTGCAAGGGGAGGATTTATTAAACGAAAATTACATTTTAGATGTGATAGAAAACGAGATCCATCTTATACTCCTCAACAATTATCAAAGGGCCCAATGTTTCACCGAAAATGTCGTTGCGATCTCATACTTCACCTAACATAGTACCACCAGGAACGGATACTATGCAATCTTCATTATTGCGATCTCATACTTCTGATAATATAGTACCATCAAGAACTGTTACAGTACAATCTTCATCATCTGATAAACCTTCTCCAAGAAACAGTCATGATAGACAATCAATAGATCTTAAGTCTGGTAGGAAGTCAGAAGTTACTTCATCAATATCTCCTAGATTATAGATAATTTCTGCTGGAATTGTTAAATTCCCTACTTCCAGAAGAAATGTAGCTATACCACCTACTATTTCTGAGGATAAATCTAAAGGTACCTTTTCTAAAGATCCAAGTAGACACAAAGCATTTCATTCTCATCATTCTTATCATTCTCATCATTCCCATTCTGATAAATCTAAATCACATAAGGATCATAAAAGTAATCATTACTTTTAAAATTTATAGACACAAAGCATTTCATTCTCATCATTCTTATCATTCTCATCATTCCCATTCTGATAAATCTAAATCACATAAGGATCATAAAAGTAATCATTAGTTTTAAATTTTATTATGATCTATCTACATATATCGTATAATTAAGAGCTTTTGATGTTTGGTTATATTATAAGTACCTTTTTACATAAATGTCTCTGATTGAAATATAACTCTTTTATTTAGTATTTAGGAACCTGATCTCTTAGATTCGAATAGGCACACACTTTATATTAAAAAATTTATTTGTTTTTCTTTATATATATATATATATATATATATATTATAATATATATATATATATATATATTATATATATATAAAGTATTATATATATATATATATATATATATATAGTATATATATTGTATATATATAATAATATATATATATATTTATAGTATATATATTATATATATATATATATAAATATTATATATATAGTATTATAATATATAATTAATATATATAATTATATATATATATATATATATATATATATAGCTACTAGTATATATATATATGTTATATATTATATATATATAATATATTATATATATATAGTATATAACTATATATATATATATACTATTATATATATATTATATATATATATAAGAGTATACTGATATTATTCTGTGGTATAATATTATTTTTATTATACTATATATATATATATATTATATTATATATATATATTATATATTTAACAGGTATGATTTGTGAACAACGATTCTACATCAAAGCTGACCGTAAAGCCCTCCTCCATGGACAATGAAGAAACAAGACGCGAAAAACATTGATAAAGAATCCTTTAAGAGTAAATTCATTACATGTCACATGGCTGTATAATTGGCAGGAGGAATTTGGATACTTTATGTATGGGAGAGGAATTAATCATTTGTAAAGTACATGGGTCGAAGAGGAAGGCCTTGTTTATGTATTTTGGGCAATCCATATAGAAGGCCCGGCACTGCACCTGAAGTAAATACAGATTCATAAAAAATCAGATAAACCTATTTTTTTTAAACTTCTAAGATTAGTTGCTTTAATTTTATCTTCAATTCTTAAAATATGTGTAATAATGTTACCTGGTCTAAAAGCTGAAATTTAGTTGCGTCATCCAATATTAAGAGATGTTTCTGGACATAAAGTTTCTCTTATCTAAAATAACGTACTCCCTTTCTTTATCGAGGGCGACAAAATCACTATGAGTATCAATTACTTCGCCGCCCCTGTTTAGCAATTTTAAGAATCCGCCAAAGGAGAAAACAGGAGAAAATATCTTCTTTTTCCGTTGAACCCATAAAAGAAAAATTTTTGGACCAAAAAAAATAAAATATCCCCAAAAAATTTTATGAATATAACAATTTTCTAACTCATTTTTTCTCTGATGGAATTTTTTTTGTTACTTCCATTCCTTTGCTTCTTGCCATTCTTACAAATATTTCTGTGATCATTTTGAATAAAAAAATATTTGCTCTTTCACTCAGGACTTAGCACAAATTCTTTCCCAAATTCCAGTTTTTAACGTCCAGGGTTGTATTTTCTTCCAGATGATGACACTGAAGATGGATGTTGGTATATAATTCCATAATCTTTCTTTTATAAGGTGTTCATATACTGGAAAAGAAGATATTTCTCCTGTTTTCTCATCTTTGAGTGCTGATTGTTTAATAATTTGCGTAAAAGGCCTCTGAAGGAATTAGATGATCTCAATAGTTGATTTATTGTTCTGCTCTGATTAAAGAAAGTGGAGTACGTTTATTTTATAGATAGAGAAATCTTATATGTCCTCTCAGATTAACATTTCTCTTAATATTGGTATGAATTGCAATCTAAAATTCAGCTTTTACCATGAGTAATACATTCTCTGTACACATATTATTTTTAAGAATTGATATGATATAAAAGTAATCAAACTATCTTAATAGTTAAAGAAAATCTATTCATAATATATTTTTATGAATCTGTATATTATTTACTTACTTATTAACAATTTGATACATAAGGCCTTCTATATGGATTTCCCAAAATCCATAAACAAGGCCTATTCCTTTAGTATATCACCTAATTACTCTTGTTTTTCAGCCAGCGTTTCCTATACAAGAGATAATAACGTTAACTAAATTATTTCATTCCTGCTCAAACAGATAGCATTATTAAATCTTTAAAGACATTTTATTTCTCTGAAACGCTCTTCTAATATTTTCAAAAACTCCTTTTGTATTTCATTTCATAAGCATATAGTTTGTAACTCATTTAGAGAGAGAGAAACATGCCTCTACTCTTTTTGATGATTAGGTAATATCATTGCTTCACTAAACATACTCCTTTGTTAATTTGAGAGTACTTACTGCTATATATCATAATAACCAATTGAGACTTTTTTTCACGTTCTCACTGAACATTTTAAGTGACCGTTATACTAATCTCTCAATATGTAAAATATCACTTTAGCTCAAATAAACTCCTTATCAATAAATTCATCCAAACGTTTCATTTTATACTAATCTCTTTGATGGCCAGCTTTATAAGCATATAAATAAGTATGGATATTATTATTATTTTTATTATTATTATATTTAATTATTATATTATATTATTATTTATAATATTATCTTTATATTAGTGCATATGGGATTATTATTATACTCACCTAACATGTGCACTCCACTTTTTTGCACTAATATGCTATTTATTGTGCTTAACCTACGATGAACAGAATTACTCTTGGTGTAGTGTTTGGTTGCATGTATTTTCAAAGCCCTTCCTAAAGTCCCACTCTTCTGCTACGATATTAGTGAAGAAGACCATTATTTTTACTCTCTAGTAAGATAGTATTCTGGTGAAATTAGATTGATTAGAATATGCTTATTATTAGAAAATTTTTCTCACGAGAAGTACAAAGTCATCCGTGTTTATATCGTTCTTCAGACTACTCTTATACATTATATCCACCACCAATACAGCCTTAATATTCGGATAGCTTTAATTTACCAAGGGTAAATAATTATATGGTTATATGATTTTGTATGAACTCAATTGTTTTTATAATACATAGTGTTCATAGAGATTATTGACACACGTAATCTCATGTGGTGGAACTAATAACCAAAAACTTAAATAATTCTACCTATCCAATAACTATTAAATGTATATAGAAAGTCTCAGAATAACCGACTAAACTCCTTGTATCTCGACATGAAATTTTCTCTATGGTCTTGCGTCTATTTCCTTCTTGAAGCGATCAATGTGTGCTTATAGAAGAAAAATTGTCTCATGGACATTCTCTCCGAATTTATTATATATTAGGCTTAAATATACTTATTTATCACTGAGGTCTTTTTGTGTTTCAGATTTTCAAGTAACAAGAATGAGAGTTTTCTCAACTGATTGTCCCTCACACGTCAGTTTTCTAATTATCTACTAAATTTAAATTCCATGCTTTTTCTTTCTTGAGCTAATCGTAATGGTTAGAATATAAGATCTGTCCACTACTCTGATTTTATTTGTTACTTTCGAAGGGACACTATTTTTTCTCTGTGGTGTTCTTCCTTAATCTGTTCGAAACTATAATCTATACCCTCGATGGTGCTATTCATATTGCAAGTAAGTACTTATCTTAACAATGTCCGATATTCATCACTTCTCGCGATTCCGCGATATACTTGCTCGTGTGATGACTTCCCCGAATAGTAAGTTCACGAAAACAACGGGTTCAAATGCAAATTTCTATAAATAACTCTTTTTCCACGATCTTATATACAAATTAGTATCATAGCATTGGTACTATGATCAAAACACGGATTACTCTCTCAAACCATAGAAGAAAAATCCCGCCTTGTGCGAAGAAAGAGCTTCCACGAGAGGTAGTAATTCTACCCGGCTCATGAGATCGTCCAAGCGTTGAGCTCAGTTATCTCCATTTGGCTTGTGCGGACTCGCCAACCCGGTTATAGTAGTGTTTAGAATCCTAGATCGGTTACTTTACAACCGCTCTTGTCGTTAGTAGGGACTTCTCCTCAATATGAGCTCTCCGCTGGTTTTTCCATATATCGATAATCTAAATTATTTAGGAGCCTTATTAACTTCTACCTGAAAACTCTGCCACTCTCCCCACTCTCACTTCTCTCGAGATAATATGAGTAGTTCTCTCACTACAGACATCTCAATAGGATAGCTTCAATATATTGACTACTGAGCTCTATCGCCTTTCTATGCATATTTTATTTCTAGTGTCGGTATAAGTAGAGTATGCGCGTGCGAGAGTGAATATGTAATTTTAAATGTATCGTATGCTTTACTCATAGCCTCGCAATAGGATCTTACATAGGATCTTAAGTTAATTTTATGTTATTCTTTACTTTAGTGTTTAATTTATTTTAATTTTACTTTTAATTTTAATTTATTTCCTTTTATTATAAATACTTCTACAGCCTCCATTTGCGGCTTTTGTTTTAATGTATCATTGAGTTTTCCAAATGTATATTTTATATTTATTTATTTTTAAAAATGTACCACACACAACTAACCAATTTTGCTATTTATATAAGCAGTTGTTTTGTTATCTTTGTCACTATTCCCTCCCTCTGGAAGGACTGTCAACTAAACCAAAGGAAGAGGAAGAGGAGGAACAAGCGTTTCTATTTGCACAGTGCATTCACCTTTTTTAACCTCATAATTCTTATTTTTTTAAATTGTATATTTATTATTTTCTTTACTAATTTTTGTTCTTTTTTAATGTAATTGTGGTCAGCGTATGGTTAAAGAGCACCATCAAGCATCATTAATTATATACACAATAATATTCTAGTATATTTTATATTATATATTATTATTATTATATTATTAATTATTATTTATTATTATTATTATTATTTTTTTATAAATACTTTTACTAATATTTATTATATTAACTTTTCGTTAGCCTTATTTCACAGCAAAAGGAAATATGTGATTTATATGAGAATATAATAGTTGTTAACTGTTATATTTAATAAATGTACTTAAAAAACTTATTTTCTACTTACGCAGAAGTGATGCGCACTTATTATTATTATTATTTATTATATTTTATTATTTCATTCATTCATTATTATTATATTATTATTATTATTATTTATTATTATTATTATATATCTATTATTAATTAAATTTTAAATTTTATTACTATATACATAATGTAATAAAATGAAATTATAATTATAATGAATATTTATTGATGATGTGTGTGTTGGATAAACGGAAAGGATCAAATTTAAAACTGATAACCAAATTTAAATTTATTGATCAAAAAGGCTTTACTAGTTCAGATGCATGTTTTATTACTGGTAAATAAACGAATTGATTAGGATTCACACTTATGAACATGTTCTTGATGATCTATAAGAACTATATTAAAGCAATAGACTATATATTAGCGGAAGATAGCTATTATATATTTTAAGATCTTACTCATTAATTAATAGCCATTATGGAAATAACTGTAGTACTCTGATTATATGCTATATCTCACTCACTGTACTTCGTGAAGCGTACTTAATCGTGAGATGGTTGTGAATGTATATAAGTTATTAAGTGATAAAACGTATGATATATATGTATGAACGTCTGTTTTTTTATTCAATGTTTGGGATTTATTTCATAATACTGTATAATATATTTTAGTTAGATGCCCCACACTAGTCACCTCTTGTGTTTCCGTTCAATAGTGTGATGCGGGATTTTTGATCTCTATACACATCACGGCAGGATATCACTGCTCGTCAAATGCTAGAGAGATGGATAAGTTTGATACTGTTACTGACTAACAATTATATTATATATATATATAATATATATTTATAAGTGTATATATACCATTCGTTATAATAAAGCGTGAGTTAAAATAATATTCAAATATATAATATATTAAATAAGGTAAAAGAACACCTACTCAATAATATAAAATATCTCCTCTAATATATAATACATGAGTACTCACCTATAATAAAAGAGTGATATGAGTATTATATTATATTAACAGTAATGAAGATGATAAATAAGAATAAGAAATAAGTATTATTTTATTGATAATACTAAGTATATATACCTTACCTATACTATATATATATATATACATTTCAGGTATATTATAGTATAGAAGTAAATAATCTCACTCACATTTAGCTACATTAAGGAAACTATATATAATATACACCTATATATAATGTAATATATAACATTATATTTAACAGTAAGTGATAAACTCGAAAGCTCACTCGGCAGAGCTCCCTAATCTAGAGAGATTTGTTTTATAATATATATTATATTATAATATAAAATAAACAAAAAGTCAATACCGTAGGGTTTGTCTTTTTAATTAAATCACTTTTATTTATTAAATAATATTATTTAATATTATATATTTAGTATTATTTATTTATTTTTAGTTTTATAATTTTAGTCATGTTCATAGTTTTTATAAAATATTATAATTATATTATAATATATCATAAATAAATATTATTAGTTATATACATTTAATCTATAAACTCATTATAACAACTCCCAGAAGAGCTATTCTACTACACATGTTAAAATGGAATCTAGCATCTAATCTCCTTTTGGCCCGAAACTCACACTAACCCTTTCCAGAACATCTTCCAGGAAAGCCAAGAGAATATAATGACGACTCTCATGCTCGAGAGAGAGGTTTGGCCCTTTTCTCAGACTAGAGACTAGCATCTTCCTCGTACAATATGAGGGCCTCTCCAAAACTCGCCTCCTAGTTGCTCTCAAGAGGGAGCTTGCTTGCTATGGCTCGTGGCATCAATTCTCATAACGAGCATGTCTCCAAGGAGTAATAATAGACAAATAAGATGATAAGTGACGTGTGTTGTGCTCTAGCCCTCCTCGTACGGCCCATTATAACCATCGAAAGTAAGCACTCCTTATACATGATGTTCTGTATACCGTCGACGCAAATCATACCTCCAGTCATCAGACTCATTCGAAATCGTATATACTACATTTTTATTATGCAGAAATGAAGAGTGCCCTTTTTTGTATAACACCATATCGACAATTGACGAAATACAATTATCCATTATCCACCAAATGAATTCCACCCTATGGAGTAGTAGATAAATAGCTAAAAAATAAAGTAAAAACTCACCATATATACAAGATAATAGTGTTAAGTAATAATTTCCAAGATGAGAATAATATTTTATCTTGTTATCTTCTCATTTAAAAATTTCATTGATATAAATTATTCATATTAATTTAATTATAAATTGGGTTATGATAAATTTTTGGTAGATATTACTATGTTAATATTTTCATTCCTTATATTTTGATTAATCTTATATTTTTATTTTTAGATTTAATTTAATATAATTTTCGAAAATATTTGATATCAATAAATAAAATTTTTTTTAATGTATTATGAAACTTTTAAAATGTTAAATGTTTCATTCATTCACTTTATTAAACAAATATAAAAATATAGTGTGATTATTAAAATTAATGTGCATTATTATTATTATTAATTCAATGTATGTCGTTTTAATACGCAGCTGAATTTCAATCTTCTTTCATTCTACTTTCCAATCCTTCTCTTGTTCTTCTTTCTATATTATTCTCCTTTCCTCATAATTCTGTTTACAATGTGTATCAACTCCTCTCTGATCGGGCTACTGGTCAAATCCATTATCTTATATTATATTATCTTTCTATTCTTGTCATTTTATTCATTTATCTTCTCTTTACTTCTTCTTCTCTTCTTTTTCTTCTTACTTATTTCTTATCTTCTTCTTTTTCTTCTTCTTCTTCTTTTCTTCTTCTTCTTTACTTTATCACTTTTTATTTAGATTATTTAATTATTATTATATTATTTAATTTAATATTTTATTATTATATTTAATATATTATTATATTATTAATTAGTTTATTATATTATATTATATATTTAATCATATTATATATATATTATATAATTATATTAGATTTATTTTAATTTATTATTAATTATAATTAATATTATTATTATATTATATTTAATTTATAATTAATTATTATAATATCATTATTATTATATATTATTTTAATTACTTTTAACTTATATATTTAATTATTATTTATATATTATATATATTATTATTTTAAATTATATTTATAATATATATTTATTTATTATAATTTATTATTTAATTAATATTATTATTTTATTATTATATATTATATTATTATATATATATAATTATTATTATTTTTACTAAGCAATTATCTTCCAGCAATATAAATGACACTTTATTTATTTATCCATTTTATTATTATAATGTTTAAATATTTGATTATATAACATATATATTTTTCTAATAAAAAATATTAATTAAAATTTATAAGGAATTTATTTAATTTATTTTTTTTAATATTATTTTTATAATCTGTATATACCTTTATATAACCTGTATTACCGTCTATATAATCTTATATTTACACATTTAATTATTTTTATTATATATTATTTATATATTTAATTATTATAATTATTATTATTTATTATATATTATATTATTATTATGGTTATTTATTATTATTATTATTATTTATATATATTATTATTTATTATATTATTATTATTATTATTGTTCTAAAGTTTGGGCTCGTGTGGATATTATGTCTCCTATATCATACATAATCAAGATGAGTTAATATTTAACAGGAGTATATATATCCTAAATCACAGTTGACTCACCGACACACCTTTAACCTATAATGTAACTTACCTTCCGTCGGTGTGCTACTTATAATATTGATTAACTCAATCAACTCATATGTGTTATATTTATAAACCTTAAAATAAAATCCTAACGGAACGGTAAAACCGCCTAACTTATAGTTATTATCAGTATGTTATAAACTAATAAGAAATATTACTATATATTTCAAAGTGTAGCTATAAATGATTATATATATATTCTATGAAATATAAGGTATATTAAAATAAATGACCCTCACAATTTAATTATTATGATTATTTAGAAGAACTGATTTATACAGAATGTGTAAATAAATTATAGAGACTATCCATTAAGAAATTATGGCATTTTAAATGACAATGTGATGTAAAATGTTGTATGCCCAAATTTAAATTCTATCTCAGGATTACTCCAATTTGACAAATTGACCATACTTAATAAAAGATGACCAAGTGCCAAAAAATATATATAAAAATAATATAACATCTAGTTCTATTACGAGAGATTTT